>BLKR01002936.1:0-169251 GCA_011170035.1 Teleogryllus occipitalis
TGGGCGACAAATCTCCTCCCTGCTCAGTGGGAAACTCCCATCCAATTTCTCTGTCATGTGTGTGTTTAAACCTAACGGGAGGTTTGCCGACGTGATCAGTGAATTGGACACCCACACAGAAACTCTCACCAAACGGGATACAGTCATCATCATAGGAGGGCAGAATGACATCAATTTGGGTGGTCACTTTACACCTGAGCAACATGTTGACAAACTACAACGTGCCGCCCAAAACACGAACATTGTAATCTCGACTCTGCCCTTCTGGTACAACAAACCAACACTGTGCAAAGAAATTAGACACGCAAACAACAAATTAAAACTGCATCTGAGAGGCACACATGTTAAATTATTTGAGCTTAACTTTCTCTCAGAAAAACACTTCACCCGGCATGGTCTTCACTTGAACCTTGTCGGAAAACATGCACTCGGTAGCGAACTTGCCAAACACATCCTTACACCTCAGCAGTATCCTATCCAAGATTCATCCCCACCTACATCTCCTAGTTCTCTTCCATCCTCCGGAACCCCTTTGGACCCAATTACCTTATCCCCTGAACCTAATCCTTGTACTACCTCTCCCATTATTCATTCCCCTACATCTGTAACCCCTCCTTCCTCACCTTCTAACACTGCTGGGACACGATACTTCCTTCGACCACGCACTCGAGGTAAAAATGAGATAAATAAATAGCAATTACAGTCAGATGCAGCAGAAAAGCATCCGTGTAGGTACATTCAAAAGATTCAAATAATGCATCATAATGTGCAATCTCTTTCAAATAAAATTGAATTTATCGAGGCAGCATTAGAGTGTGATCTCAGTCAAATAGATGTTCTTTGCTTTACAGAACATTGGTTATCTCATAATGATCTAAACACACTCCAAATTCCTAGTTTTTACCTTGCAGGATCTTATTGTAGAGCAAGGGAATCAAATAAAGGCCCTGCTTACGGAGGTTCGTGTATTTATGTAAGAAATAATATTGATTCTACCTTCTTGTCAGAATTCAATTTATATGCAGTTGAAAAAGTTTTTGAAATAACAGTTGTACATCTTACTACGCTCAAAATTATTTTACTTTGCATCTACAGACCTCCAACAAAGCAAGCTTTAGATTATTTCAATTTCGTAGAAAATCTAGAGATAACTCTGAACAAAATTAGTAATCTCTCTTTTAAATCCATTGTTGTATGTGGAGATTTCAATATTGATTTTCTGAGCGAATCCCACGAAAAAGAGCAGTTTCTCAATTTAATTCATTCTTTTAATTTAGATATTACAGTGAACGTACTACCTACACGGAATACTCTTAAATCACAAACAGCAATAGATCAAATTATAATTAACAAAACCACAACTAGATATGAAATAATAACGAATAATCTAGGTTACAGTGACCACGATGCACAAATTCTTACAATTACTAATAACATGAATACTGACACAATAAATAAAACACGCATGTGCAGAGCATTTACTACAGTTAACATAAAGTTATTTACGGACTACTTGCTGAAAGAATCATAGGAGGCAGTTTATAACGCTATTGACACAAATGAAAAATATAATTTATTTTTCTCAAAGCTTTCATTTCTCTTTAACGCATGCTTTCCTATTAAAAAGAGAAAATTAAACATTTCACGAAAAAGTAATACTTGGATCACAAAAGGAATTAGAACATCGTGTAAAAATAAACGTACTCTCTACTTTATTTCTAAACGTCATGACGTATCTCAAGATTTCCTTATCTACTTTAAAAAATACAAAACATTGTTACGAAAAGTCATAAGGCAGGCTAAAATCATGAAAAACGATCAGGATATTTTGAACTCAAATAATAAAACAAAAGCAATGTGGAATATAATAAAAATACTACCAAATCAACTAGAAAACCCGTAGAGAATGTTGTTTTAAAATATAACGATATAAATGTGAACGATCCGGCAACAGTGGCTAATCTCTTTAACCAATACTTTTCGAGAATTGCTGCCGATCTCACTAAGGGTCTTCAGGCACAAAATTAAAAACAGACAGTTCACCCAAAATTTTAGACACAATGTTCGTTTCCGAAACTTCTTCCTATGAAATTCTCAAAATAATCGGTAAACTAAAAAATAAATATTCGTCCGGTTTAGATGAATTCCCGGATTCTTTGTTAAAGACTTGTGCGTATGCCATTATACACCCGTTAACTCACATATTTAATGCATCTTTATGCACTGGAACGTTTCCAGATATTTTCAAAACAGCTAAAATTAAGCCGCTCTTCAAAAAAGGCAACAAAAATGAAATTCAAAATTATCGGCCCATTTCTCTTCTATCAGTTTTTTCAAAAATATTAGAGAGACTTTTTTACGTACGAATGGAAACCTTTCTCACTAAACACGACGCGCTTTCAGATTGCCAACATGGATTTAGAAAATCAAAATCAACGGAAACAGCTATATTTTCTTTTCTTAAAGATGTCGCCTCATCATTGGATCAAAACGAGGCACCTATTGGATTATTTTTAGATCTCTCAAAAGCTTTTGACGTCATTGATCATGACATTTTACTTTCCAAATTACCTTCATATGGAATTCGTGGTATTGCTCTAGATTGGTTATGTTCGTACCTTAAACAACGATCTCAGAAAGTTGAAATACCTTACTGGAATGATGGAACATTACGTACGCACCTTTCCGACTCTTTGCCCGTTGCATGTGGAGTTCCTCAAGGATCGATTTTAGGCCCTATTCTGTTCCTACTTTACGTAAACGATATGCCCTCGACGATTCGAAACGGAAGAACGGTTCTCTTTGCGGATGATACGAACATCCTTTGCAATAAAGAAACCGTAAATAATACAATATCAGATGTTTCAAATTGGTTCCGAAATAACAAATTAATAGTAAACGAAAAGAAAACGGTTTTAATGCAGTTTTCCATTTCAAATAAACAATTCTGTGCTCCATTGAAAATGAACAGTGTACCATTGACTGATGTTAAGGCAACAAAATTTTTAGGTCTCTCAATTCAGTCAAACCTTAAATGGAACGTCCATTTAAATGAATTGAACACAAAATTAAGTTCATTATGCTACGCGTTCAGAATTCTTGCAAATTCAGTCAGCCTTCATACTGCTCGTTGTGTATATTTCGCGAATGTTCATTCCCGCCTGAGATATGGCATAATATTCTGGGGAAATACATCTTATAGCTCCCAGACTTTTAGATTACAAAAACGAATTGTACGAATAATAACCAAATCCCACCCACGTGATTCATGTAAGCCTCTCTTCATTAATCTAGGAATTCTACCATTACCGTGTCTTTTATTTACGAATCAGTGGTTTTTGTAAAAAATGACTTGCTCAAGGGCGGGAATATTTTTTCAGAAAATGCCGAAGTCTATTACTATAACACTCGACGTAGAAATCATATTCATCAGGTGACAGTATCAACAGCTCATTACAAAAATTCACATACAATACATGTACATTATTTTACAACACTTTGCCAGATGACATTAAACGATTAAATTCAATAGAAAAGTTTAAATCCCAAGTGAAATCGTTTCTGCTGCATAACTGTTTCTATACAATTAGAGACTATACTGAGCATCACAAGAAAAGTAACATTTTTAACAATGATACATAATGCATTATTTACCATTTGGACTGTATAAATGAGTATAAACAACCTGTAACAACTATTGTACACAGCTTCCGGGTCAATGACCCCATCTCGATCAGGTTTTTCGTCCAGTTTCCCTGATCCATTGAGCAAATGCTGAGATGGCCCCTTGTTTTGCTTCTGGACATAAATGTAACTTCATTTTCTGTGCACGTCTTCTAGAATTCAGTGGGAAATACAATTATTCAAATTATCGTTTCCATGTTGTCGCGGCAGGAAGTAATAAGAGCCAAAATTTATTGCTTATTTATCTTTGAAAATAGATTTTATTACATGGGAGTTTTTTTGTTGTTTTTTTCTCCCTTTCAAAATTCAAATTTTATTGCTTATTTACCCTTGAAAATAGATTTTATTACATGGGAGTTTTTTTGTTTTTTTTCTCCCTTTCAAAATTCAAAATTTATTGCTTGTTTATCCTTGAAAATAGATTTTATTACATGGGAGTTTTTTTCTCCCTTTCAAAAATTCAAAATTTAAGTAGTATATGACTTAGTGTAGGGATCACAGAATTTTGAAAATGTGCACACAATTCACTTTTCCCCTATAGCACGTCATACGCAGTTTTTAACTGTTTTTTGACGTAAAATAAATAAATAAATAAAATAAATAAATACTTGAAGAGACCGATGCCACCTATCCCTTCCATCACAAAAACCGACAGCACATGGGCTCAAACCGATGAAGAGAAAACGGAATGTTTTGCATCCCATTTCTCTAACATCTTTCAACCATTTCTTTCACAAAAATCTGCAACAGAAGAGGAAGAAATATACTACTTTTTAGATTCTTCATTGCAACTAGCTCCCCAAATCAAACCCGTAAGTGCTTGAGAAGTTGAAACAACAATCAAGAATTTACCAACTAAAAAAGCTCCCGGATACGATATGATTTCAGCAACAATTCTACACCATCTACCAAGAAAACTAATAGCCTTACTTACTTCCATCTTCAATGCCATCCTAAGACTAGGACACTTCCCTGATCAATGGAAAATCTCTCAAGTAATAGTCATCCCTAAGCCCGGCAAACCAACACATAAAGTTGTATCATACAGACCTATTAGTCTACTGCCAATATTATCAAAAGTGTTTGAAAAACTGCTTCAGTCACGTTTAAATATACTTCTACAAGAAAGTGAAATAATACCTCATCATCAGTTTGGATTCAGACAACGGCATTCGACTGTAGAACAAATTCATCGAGTAGTAAACGAAATTAGTGAATCACTAGAAAATAAAGAATATTGCTCTGCTGTATTTCTAGACGTAAGTCAGGCTTTCGATAAGGTTTGGCACCCAGGTCTATTGTATAAAATTAAGAAAAATCTACCGTATCCTTACTATCACTTGTTAAAATCATATCTTACAGAGAGATATTTTCAAATAAAATTTAACGGTGAAACTTCAAAACTTATCCCTATAAAGTCAGGAGTGCCTCAAGGAAGTGTGCTTGCACCTTTCCTTTATTCATTGTATACTGCCGACATTCCATCATCTGTAAACGCATTGACAGCAAAATACGCAGACGACACAGCCATCTTAGCTCGACACGAAGATCCAGCAGAAGCATCTCGTCTCGTGGAAGAACATCTGCAATCCATACACAAGTGGCAGAAACGCTGGTGCCTCAAGATCAATGACAAGAAGTCTGCCCAAGTCACCTTCAGTCTGAAGCACGGAACGTGTCCACCTATAAAAATCGGATCGCAATCTATTCCTCAAAATGACTCGGAAAAATATCTCGAACTTACTGTGGACAGAAGACTCACATGGAAAAAACATATAAAGAATAATAAAAAAGAAGTAGACCTGAAACTTAGAAGGTTAAACTGGCTACTGGGAAGAAAATCATCGTTAAGCATCGCAAACAAAGTAATTGTGTATAAAGTAATATTAAAACCAGTATGGACATATGGAATTCTACTTTGAGGAACAGCTCAAAATTCTAATATTGAAATATTACAACACTTCCAGTCAATAGCCTTAAGAACATTTGTAAATTCTCCTTGGTACGTAACAAAAGCAACATTACACACAGACTTACAGATTCCAACTATAAAGACGAATAAAAGACGAAATCAAGAAGACCCGTGCAAAATACCTACAAAGACTATATAACCATCCGAATATCCTTGCTATCAACTTACTAGACAATAGTGACTCACCACTCGACTCTAACGACATCATACGTTAGACCTGTATAGATTTTAAATTATTCATTTTCAGAAATTATAATTAATAGTTAATTTTTATTAATAATGAGTATATAATGACCAATAAATTATCATTGGTTGAGTACGGTCATGGGAGTTTACCCTCTCATGTATTTGTAGACATAAATCTATGTAATTTGACCAAATGTTTGTTCACATGCAAATTGCAAAATAAAATATAATTTAAAAGAAAAAAATGTTAGTTAATATTTAATTTAAGGGAAAGATATTTTAAGTTGTATCACTAGAGTACTCTGATTCATTGCTTTCAATGTGTTTTTGTAATTTCTTTTTTAGATTTGTAAATCTTCTCTTCATATTTTTATCCTTTAATTTTGGATATGTTCTTTCTAACATTTGGATCAGTTGAGTTACATCAGGAGTAAATTCAAGAGCTATTTCTATTACCTCAGTACTGTTTTAAGTTTTTTCAAGAAAACTCATTAGAATAAAATTTAAGAGGTATTTGTTGTTTGGATCCAATAATGCTTCCTTCAGAGGGGCCAGTTGTGTATCCAGTTTTTCAGATTCTTCAATATTAGTACTTTCTAGTCGTGACTTTTTATAATTCTTCTCTTTTTCTTTTGCAGGTAAGTCATTATTGAAATGTTTTACAGGTTTTGATGGGGCTTCAATAGGTGGGAATGAGGTTGTTAATGATGAGGATATACGTCGTTTTTTAATCAAGCTAATTTTGGGGTTAGGGTTCTTGGATTGTAGGGTTTGAAGAGCAGGGAAGTCAACAGATTGAGGTTGGGTTAATATAGGGACGTTATTATTGATCTCAAGCTCCTTCTTCCAAATGTCTTCACTCTCTTTTGTGTGTATAGTTTCTTTAATTTGGGTGGGTAAGTCAGATAGTGGAGGTATGTTAGAGGTGATATTCACATCAGTAGAGGGAGGTATTACTTTTCCATTGATGTCATCTGCAAGTTAAGTATTTGGCATAGAAGAAGGACTTCGGTTATGTTGTTGAATAACTTCGATTTCCATTTCATCATTTCCATTGAATTTATTGTGACAAAGCTGGGCTATATGTCCTTCTTGATTACAAATAAAACAAGTCATGATTTCAGTAGAGAAGTATGTACGGTTTGAGGTATTTTCAAAATAAAACAACAGTTGAATCAGGTAATTCCATCAATTTATTTATTTCATTAATTCCATCATTCCGTTAATTTAGATCTTCAGGTTCTATGTACACTTGTCTTTTGAAGCTCATAATATGCGAGAAACCGGTTCTGATATTACTGTTTTTATGAATGAGATCTTGGAGGATGTGGTATTCCTTTTTAATTGTAACATGTGGTATGATTGGGCACACGTTGAATATAATTACCCTTTAAGTTTGCTAATAAGTGGTCTAACACTGAGTACATGATTCTTTATAACAATTGTTTTGTTTTTATCAGTGAATTTGTCCGCAATGGCTCGGTCAGATAGAAAGATGCATATTCGGTTGTTAGATATGCGTGAATCTGATATTACTAGCGTCAACAATAGAGACAACTTTGCCAATATAATCTTTAACTGAAAGTCCTTCTTGATCTTCGATTACAATTGCTTGTTCTTTAGATGGAAAGGAATCTGGTGATGTAGCACCTGCATAAGACTTCTTTAATGACATACCTTGTTTTGAATCCGTACTGTTGGGAAGATGTCTCTCCTGTAGTCAGGAGAAAAGAACAGAAAGAAAGAATATTTTTTTAAATCGATGTTAGTCATAAAATATTCTAAGAACGCAATAAGAATTGAAGGGTCATTTTGCCGTTAATATTGACATTTGTTGCTGGAAGGTAACGTTAAACTTTGAAGAATGTTTGTTCTTTAACGAGTTGCTTTCTCGAGAGGTACTACCTTCATTATTTGACTTCTGACAATATAATGTTAATATATAGCAGAGTAAATATTTTGTACTACAAACCCTTAAAAAATGTTATTTCCTTCCAAAAATAAACTGTTTTCAATGCAGAAACTTGTAATTATACTGCATGGTATATCGTTTCCAAGAAGGTCTTAGAAACGATTGCCTTGTTTCTGGGAACCATTGCTTGTTTACGTGGCAAACAGAGAAGAACCCCGTAGGCAGCAATACTTTCTGTTCGTGTTTGTTTAAATGGAGGCACAGATGCCGAGTTTTTAATTGAACTCTCTTTTTTCACACATATTCTGTAACTTTTAATATGTACGAGTATTCAATATAACATGCCCCACGTTGTGCATAGCTAATTTGTAACAGTTTTATCAGACGTATTTATTAAAACCATGTGCTCCACATCGGACAAGTCAATTTGAAACTGTTTTAACTTTTATATTTGAAAATATTTACCTTCGGTTGTTTATTAATCCCCGACTTCCATGTTCTTGTATAATAAAATATTACTTACGAAGGCCGACGTCCCATCCAGTTCGGAATAGGTTATCATCACTGAAAATGTATTCTGTTAAAAAAAACTCAAATTTGTTGATCTGCGGAGCCTACCTATTAAAAAATCAGGCTTCATTTTCAATAACACAATTCCATAAATTATTAATGTTATATTGTGATGATATTTACAAAATTGTACTTTATAAACTACTATTGGCATGCCATTAAATTTAACATGACTTTTATTAAAGGACTTTTCTAAAATTTGCCCCATAGTATCTTTGCAAATAATGATTATATTATCTTGCGAGGGGTTATCCGTGGCGCTTACAGTTTGTCAAACGTCCTTCAAGCCAACCCCCTTGCCATAGCAGAATTACTAATTTATAATACCCCTAGTCAATTATCTCATTCCTTATCTTCATATGAAGCTGGCTCGCTTATCATTGCAAAATCAAACGAAACCAATGACACAATTTTTTTCTATTTTCTTAATAATTTGGTACCACCAAATCAACCTTTTTACTGTTCATCTTCACCACCAAAAATAGGGCTTTTTCCTTCAATTAAGTTGCCCTGCCTACCATACGAGTATCAAACCGTGCGTAGTTTTGCCTCAATGATTTTTTTTCTGCTGCGCGCTAGCTAGGCAGCGTCTGCAATAAATAATTTTCGGATAAAATTAAAATACAAGTATCACTGTTTCATTACAAAATAGTTTGAGTTTTAATTATTCCAACCAATTGTTAATACAGGCGCACATCGCTTTGTGCAATGATCAAAATACTTCGCGTGTTTCAATAATTCTTGATACCTACGGAATAAAAATATTTTTTATACCGGCGGTCTTTATATTTCCGTACATAAATTATTTTGAAAAAAATAGTTTTGTTATAACAACAAAGCTCCACGAGAATTAATTACCACTCAGAAGTGTTCGTAACGTACCATTTGTAAGTTCAAAGGGAAATCACATCCCATTGCTTCCGAACTGATAGATTAGAATTTTTTTCGAATAGTAAACAAATCCCACCCACGTGATTCGCGTAAGCGTCTATTTATCATTCTAGGGATTCTACCATTTCCTTTCTTCTTGAGTTACGAGTTAGTGGGTTTTGTCAAAAGTGTGGGAACATTTTTTCACCTAATTGAATGTATTAAAACGTACTACTACAATTACAACGTGTTACTACATAGTGTTGTAGTAGTAACTAGTTTATCAGAAGACAGTATCAACCGCTCACTACAAAAAATTCATACTAAGTACATGAACATCATTTTACAACACATTGCCAGATGACACAAAATGATTAACATGGATACACAAGTGTAAGTGCCAGGTAAAATATTTTCTGCTGCATAATTGTTTCTGTACAATTAGAGTTTATATTGAAAATTAAAAAGGAAAACTTATTTTTACAATGATATTAATACATTTTTCTCCTTACAGTAAATATATCGAAGGGTACTATTTCGGCTTTCTCAATCTCTTTTTACCATTTAACTTACAAATCTCAGGGCTTTAATTATTACTTTATTATTACTATTTATGTCTGCGCTCCTTGTATTAATTAATTAAAGATGTGTGCCTGAAGATTAGCCGTTCGTACGAGGTTACGGCGGATGGAATTTTTTAAAATCGGGGTTTTCTGCATTTCATGGCATACACACGCAACAATACTACACAAAACAATAACCCTTTTCGTGGGAAATTCTGAAGCGCAATGGTGACGTTACGCAGTTTATTACTTTGGCAATAAAGAAGTACTATGAGACATTCCCAGAAATCTCAAGGAAATTATTGAGTAGAATTATATGCATTTGTGACTCATTTCGGAGTATTGGTACCTGGGAGGCCAAAGTAAAAGAGTAGTACGCTGCATTTACAAAGAGGACATTGGGTAGCCATATTGGACATTGAAGTATTAGAAGCAAATATTGTGATGTAAATAGTAAGACTTAGAAATGTTCGAGGCGGAAATAAATAATAAATATGGGACATTGAAGATTCCTAAGACAAAAAAATGTAGTATTTATTTGGTACGTGGACATTTATAGAATATAAATTTTTATTTTGGAAGCGTCACCTGAAGGAATATGAAAAGACGTTTGATCGCCGAAGCGAGCACATCAGAAGGTTGTTAGTCACCGTCGAGAGCATATGTAAAGCTAACTAATCAGTTTAATAGTTTGGCAGATATGACGTTTAGTTGTGAATGAAAGCAGTCTCGAGTAGGGATGTTCACCTGAGGCATTCGCGAATGACTATGTATATGAACAGTGTAGATTGTTTAATATCAGATTTAGTTCAACTTGAACATAACTTCCACATCAAGAAGAAAGATCAGAAGACTACAGATTGTCGACGGGATTCTTCGGAAAAGATTCTTCACTTCGACTACGCGGGCTACGCGGAGGACATCGATTTCATAAACTGTAAGCGCCACGAAAAACATCTTACTAGATAGCCAAATCATTCTTGGCAAAGAAGTTATTAGACAATTTTTGTCATTAAAGTAAACGCCTTTAATTAGCAAAATACAAAATATTAAAGTTGATGGCATGGTGAATAATTTATAAAGTAAAAATATTGTAAAAAATACACGCAATAGCCGTAATAAGTAATATAATTGTGTTATCGAAATATCAAGGCTAATTTTTATTAATAGATATGCTCCACCAAACAACCATCTTGTGTTCTTCTTAATAGAATACATTTTCAGCATTACCTAGTCCGTAATGGATGGGAAGTCGCCCCACGTAAGTAATACTTGTATTTGTAAGCACGTGGAAGTCGGGCATCAATAAATTACCAAGTTAAGAATTGCAAACAGATTTCAGATTGGTTTGCACAAAGTCCGACACATTGTGTTAATAATTTCCAGAGATTTTACATTCGTTTCAAATTGTCTATGTCCAGAATGGATCAAATTATATTAAAGTCTGTATTAAACATTGATATTTAAAAATAGTTTCAATAAAATCACCCTTCTTATAATTCAATTTTGACAATAAAATCACATTCATGCAAAAAAATCGCAATCATTCCTTTGATAGTGCATGGACCAGTGCAATTTTGTTACTAAATTATATTAATGACCATTCCTGAATTACGAGAACTATTTAGATTATTTTTGTAATTCAAGAATAAAAATTTTTCGGCTTTCTATATTTTTTTTAACTATTCACTTCTCTTTTGATCATAATCTGTCCGCCTCCTTTGGGGAAGGAGGTGAAGATGACCGGAAAATATTTGTTTTGGAGTAATTAATTAGTAATAAAGTAGTTAAAAATTCCGATACCAGTTTCGTTTGATTCTGCTATGGTGGGCGGACCAGCTTGATATCAAGCTAACCTGCAACCGGTTTGATGAGGGGTAGGAGGAAGATGAGCATTAAAAATATTGTTTTGCGGTAATAAAGTAATAATGAAATATTCTGAAATAAATAGTGTGATTTGATTCTACTATCATTGGCGGGCTAGCTTGACGGACCTGTTAGTAAGACGATGCATAATCCGCGCTAGGGAAGTGAAGAATCTTCCCCCGAAGAATCTCGATGACCACCAATAATCTTTTGGTCTTTCTTGAAGTTGAAATTGTATCAAAGTTAATATTACAAAATCTACTATTAAATAATATGAACTATTTACATAAATAAAATACTCCGGAATGACTCAGATGGACATCCCTACTCAATACTGCTTCAGATCACGACAACTAAACGTTCTACCTGCTTAAATTACTACTACGACCAGATAGCCTTCCATGTGCTTGCGACGGCCACCAGATATCTTCTGTCAAAATTATGTCACCTCCGTTTTCGCGTGTCTTCTAACTTTTTGAAGGTAATTTTTTTCATTTGATATAACTTGTTTCCCGACAGTCACCTATTCGACGCCCCGACTCGACGCCTACCCTGCCCTAAAATCTGTCAGCATTGGTTGTCCATCTTTCCTGTAACTCGTCATATGAGGCTTCTAAAATAAACATGGATATTTTATGAACGTCCCTAATCATAACTATGTTTATTTTGTACTAGAAATATAAAATGTTCAATATTCAATGTTTATTCAAACCATTTTAAGTTCTAATATTTTCATCGTAATATTTCCATCTAATTCTTCAATGTTCAATATCCAATGTTCTCTTTGTAAATATAACATGTTTTTCTATATTCTCATTCCCTGGTACCAATGTTTCGAAATGGGCTATTATTTCATTGCATTTTAATCAATATTTCTCTTGAGATATTCGGGTATGTCTGAATGAGATGAATTGTTGAACAAAATTTTGAATACATTTTTGAGTGTGTTGAGACAAATCAACAGTTAACTGAACCTATCGCTTGTACGTCTGATCAAGCCTGAAAATGCTCTTGAATTTTAGTTTAAATTTTGATATGAATTCCATATTAGAATGTTAATTGAGTGTGTTATCCTCAATGCACAAAAGTATCGTTTACATTTTGCCATGTACATAGAAAAACGACTATATGAAACCTCAAATATCGATGTTATCGAATAACCTCAAATATCGATATTAATTTTCAAGGAAATATGTGGAACATTTTCAATTACCATTTAAGTGCTAGTTAATGTTGGATGCAACTTTAAAAACTGTAGCTGGCATTGAGATGAAAGAGAAAGTTGACTTCTCCCAAGGGCATTGCTGTGGGTTGAGTTCAGACGGGTATGATTTATCGTTGTGTCAGGAAATGCAGTACGACGGGAATGATAAAGGCAGCGTGATCATTTTGTATTGTTGATTGCATCTTTTTGGTTTCTAGACTTCCTGAAAATGTTTTCATGCGTTTTGTACCGTAATTATTAACTGAAATTCTTTTCATGTTTTATAGTGATTAATGAGACGACGCTGATGGTCTAATCTCGGACACTTCATTTTGAAATATGTAAATATCAGAATACAAATTAATTAAATTTAATGATTGAAATAATACCATATTTATTATTAAAAATTTAATTTTTATTTGAAAAATAGAAAGAGAGTAAGTAGTTTGTCGAACAACAAGGCATTTTTCTTTACTTTCAAGTCCTGTCAACAATGCATATAATTTAAAACCCGATGTGCGTAATGTCTGTGATTATGTCCGTATTATATATGTTATTATGTATTTGGCACTTTGGGTCGATTGTCCTACTTTATCGTCAAGCTATTCCTCACGCATGCATCTGATTTTATTTCCACAGTGGGGGGTAAGAGAGACCTGAGTCGAACATGAATTCCCTTCACCGCAACTAGCAAACTCCGCCTGTCTGAATCTTTTTTCGTTAAACAGCTGCAGAAACAATTTTTAAAGAAAGCTACAAGTATGTTTGCTTCTGTTTTTATAATGTTTATAATTTTAATCTCACTTTACCCCACAGTATATCATACACAGTTTTCAACTGTTTTCTGTCGTAATATAAATAAAATAGCATAAATTAATTTAAAAAATATTCAATTATATTTACAATATATAACTTTACCGTGGATGAATAAGATAACACAAGTATGAAAGGTAAAATGGTAACATTTCATTGTGGTTATCCTTTTAAAATATATTATATAGAAATGCAAAATACGTTTCTTAATGCTTACATTTTGACTCAAACGCAGATTTAATATTTAAGTCAAGTAAATAGACTCCGAAAAGTACTTCTGTGCAACATAATTTTACACAATAAAGCATTGACACTATTTATCCAGTACTAGTGGATTAATTTCCTTCCTTCGTAACTTTGTAGGCGTTTGGGGGGAAATGAAAACGAGTTTCAGCAGGAAATAAATGGGTTCGGCTGTGATTGTAACGTGAAATCAAGTAAAACTAATATTTTTGAGTGAACATTCACTATCATGATAGTTTGTAAAAAGAAAATGTTGTAGTACGTAAAAGCTCTATATGTTGTTTTGTAAAAAGTACCTTTGATTTCAGAAACTTAAGTCGACACCCACATTAAATAGACGCATAGGTAGTAAAGAACCATAACATAGTAACATCTGAAATATGCGTCAAATGACAATCATTTAAGTGAAAACAATATTGTATAATTTAATCTCTCTTCGCAAATGATCAACGTTTCACAGCTTCTGATAGGTAGTAAGTAGGTAACATAGTAGGGAGGCAGTCTTGCTCTATTATCAAACTGAAGTTACGTAATATCATTGGTTATAGAATCGAAATAGTCAATTAAATACTTGAACATTGTGCCAAATTCTTTTACTTAAAACGAACGAACAAACAATAAATAAATAAATATTTTATTATTATAATTTATTATATTTTTTTCTCAAAATAGTTATATTACGCGTAATGTAGAACTTGAAAAAGGAAAAATTAAAACATGTTTTCATTGATGTTCAGGGTGAAATTTAACTATTTTTTCCTAATAGAACAAATAATGCATTAAATAGTTGGCAATGATAAAGAAAGAAAAACAGCCGAATAAGCCAACAGCCGAAGGCGCTAACAGTGTGCGGGTCGCCTTCATTGCCAACGTCATTAGCTGCAGCTCTCCTCTCAAAGCGCATTTCTCTTCTCCAGTCGCACGCGGTGACGCAGCTGCTGAGGCGGTCATCGACCCCTCGAGTCACCCTCAGCAGCTACAGCGGCCTAGTTACTACTATCTCTTGACTGGTTGGTTAGTGCTTCCGGGCGTGACATCTCCTCAAATCATTAGTCCCGTAAGTGTAGTGTATTATTTTTCTCGGGAGGTGGCTGTGATCTCCCCAGTCTAGATGGTGAGATCCGACGCCGATCAACACATCGGATGTTTCCCCTTCCTGGGATTCCCCACCAGCGGAACGCCACTCCAGCTTTCCCGACGAGTGTGGTAGTGTACAGCACGGTGAAGTGTAATTGTGTTTAAGTAAGGGAGGCGGAAAGAACAAGTAATGGGAAGAAAAAATTGCGCGCGGTGCGTGGCCCGATCTGAGCATCTGGCCACCAGGATTATCCTCCAGGCAGTGGCTAAATTCTATCCAGCTATGGAGCTAGTGTCCAAACTTCCCCTACCGTCGGAAATCGAACTCCGAAGCCTCCTGGTCCGAGTCTGCACTGCTGCAGGAACCGTCGTTGCGCTGAGCTTACTCGGCCGGTTCTAGAGAATAGTTGTCCTTCATTATGTCAATGAAATACAAAAACGCAAAGCATCTTCTAAAAGACTTGTGCGCAATTTGAATTGTTTCCGCATTTTGCAATGTAACGTTCAGAACATCAAAAACAAGTCATGAAAATTTTAGTTGAGAAATCTTGCATAAAAATGTAGAGTAAAAGATTATTTTTATGGTGGTTTTTAACATGAAGCACAAAGGTATAGGGAAAGAAAGAAAGCCTGGAACCTGGAGGGCAAGAGAGAACTGTAGTAAAAGGCTTGGCGGGGACTCCGAAACAATATAGGATACTCTCACGTTTTCTTTTAAAAGTATTATCAATAAAAGAAAGTGTTTGCTGTAATGGAATTGTGCAAATACCGAAATGATGTTATCTGTATAAATAACATTTAAAATTTTGAGCATTGCGTTATCACACGGCTTTTGGCGCCGGCCCTGAATTGATTGTTTTTTGATTGATTATTGTTGATTGAAATTTGTTCGTCGGCGAGATTCGAAGAATTCTCCTCCAGACAGCGTGTGAACTCGCCCTCTGTGGTGTCGAAATTCCTGGCATCGCCGGGACTCGAACCCTAGGACCTGCTGGTCTGGAGGTGACTGCGCGCGTGCGTCCCCGTGCACAGCATGGGCGCGGTGGTCGTGAGCGCCGTGGCAGTGACCGTGGCGGTGAGACGGCCGAGCGCGCCGCTCCACTCCCCTCCACTTTCGCTTTCTTTCCGCTTTCTTCTTGCGCGCGTTGACCGCGACCTCGGGCGTTGCCGCCCCCTCTCCCCCGCGCCCGCCCTGCCAGGCTGACAGCGCACAGTGGGTCAGGCCAGTTAATGAAAACCAAGCAAGGTGGAAGGCTGCACTGGGCTTTCATAGAGCATGGGTACAAATTGTTTTTCATACACGTGACCAAGTGCGCCCAACAAAATGTTTATTGGGCACTAATTTCCAATATTGAGATATGATAAGTTGAAAAAGACGATTACTCTCGTGGGATGTTACAGCTGAATATCATAGTCTCTTACCAAAGGTAAGGTAATACCAAAGGTAATTTTGAACCACAGTTGTGATGTGTTCAATGAATTGAACGTGCACAGGAGTTGAAAATATGAGGGTGCAGTCAATTATATTGATGTCGAAAGAATAAGTGGGAGTCATGATTCAGCTCATCACGTTTGCCGAATGCGGAGCTGATGAATAAAATCAACAAACGTATAATTTACTCAGGTTATTTACGAAGACAAGTGAAGCAGTTCATTCCATGTCGTACATTTACGGTATATAATGCAATTCAAATCTCAAATACCCCCCGAACAAAAATTTAATGAGCCATTGTTGCTCAAATTTATTCTTTGTTTCGTAGTCAGAAGCTGCAGAGCGTTGTGACATGGTTCTACCCACATGATGTAATACGTGAGTACGAAACAAGTGTCGCAAAATTAATTATGACTTACAGGAAATCGTCGCATCCCTTTGGAGCAGATTTGCAACCAGATTCGTAATACGCTGATGACAATTATGAAACAATCGACTGAATTTTATTTACCTCTTGTGAGAAGAGTATTAGTACAATTTATTAATGCAACCTGTTATATAAAATTGTATTTTTCATTAAACATATATTGTTGGGTATTCTGAAAAAAAGTATAAAAACTTTAAATCTAGAATCATATCAGGCATTAATATGCCCTATTTAAAAACTGATCTGCAATTGAATTTTATCAAAAGTCACCATGGGGAAGCAAATGCAAATACATCGGTGATAAACGCTAATATTAAAACGTGAACAATAGTTTGGAATTTAATGTAGTATAACCCGACCAAGCAAAGTGTAGGACTGAAGAGAGACCGGCACATCTGAGAACTAACAACAGCAACAGTTGCGTCGCGCGTTAGCACCGGGGCGGTATAGTCTAGTACACTCATGTTCGTGTTACAAAGTAATGAAGCATTTTTGCCTAACATAATACGTAATGCTAATTAATCTGCCCAATTAGTTTTTCTTCAGATAATTTTTCATAGAACATTACGTTAATCAGACGGAAAGATCTTAATAATTAGATCACGCATTAACTATTTGAAACACTGTACATTGTGTTCTATTTTATGGGGATGTAGAAGTTAAAGACAAATTTCTGTATGCTTTTTATTAAATCGAATGATATCATGAACTCATGTTGTAATATTTGTTGTGTAGCATTACTGGAATATGTGGTTACTTTTAGGAACTCAAAGTACTTCCATTCTTCATATCGTTTTAAATATTTATTAATGTAATTATGGAACGCGTCGACTTTCCCCTATGATTTTAAATGGACCGTCACGGTTATTGTGGAACATACGGTAAGATGGCATAATAAGAGGGCCATTTATACGTCTTTGGGCTTTGGTCTATATCAGTGCTTCAGATTTCAGCTGCACTGAGTATACGAATAGCTCTGTCTCTGTCTCTCCCAAGCAAACAAAGCCCAGTGCTGCTCTCAACGCCAGTCCTACACTCCGCTTGGTCGGGTTATATCAGTTCAGATCAATGCTTCAACCTTTTCAAATGAGCTTTCGTAAGAAATAGGTTGGTTGTACTGTAAAAAATGATAAGTAAAGAAATGTTTTCCGGAAGGAATGCTCAATACTATTTTTTTCGAATATAAACCCTAAAGTGTTGCAGTCATTACACAGTTTTAATTATGGCAAAAAAATTAACAGTTCTGATTAGGGAGACTTTCCGAAACAAAACCATTTGCGATGAACAGGTCAACTTCTGAGGTAGATTCTCGGCTGTACTGATTCCGTACGGTAATGAAATCACATAAAGCATTCTGTTTTAAAAGGTAAATATAACTTAGCATGTGATACATCCAATTATTTTTGCATTAGAATGGCTTTTACTTATATTAAATTCGATATATCTACATATACTGTTAGCCATATAATAATGTATAATAGTTGCTGTTCAGTATTAAATAATTCAAACAAATTTTTAATGTTGTGCATTGATTAAATTTTTTAATTACTTTTTCTCTACAATTACATATAAAAATTGAATCAACTGTTCAATTAATAATTCAGGTGTCATAATTAGCTTCATTTTTTATTATTCGAACCTATAACTATGGCTAAGGGATAACACAAAGTCAAAGTGGTAGTCTAAAATCCTGATTTTGAAAAACTACGTACAACGCGAGATCGAAACATTTGAACCTCGACACTATTTTCACATTTGGAGAATTTCCGCAAATTCATGTCTTTTTATGTCTACATTATGTTTACTTTTATCCAGTTTTCCGTCGTTGGCCGCACTGTGTGCTGCCGTCAGTCACGGCGTGGAATAAATCTTAGCTGGTGCTTCGCCTCTGCCTGGGGCGCCAGTGGCCTCTGCGCTTGTCAAAGATCTCGTGCTCGCTCGTGCGAGGCGACTGCCCAGGAACAACGTTAACTGCGCATTGTTTTCGTAACTACATAGCGCTTGTTTTGTTGGAACAGATGGTCGTTACATTTGCGGACATGACGTTGTGTTGATAAATAATTACCCATGTCACATTTCACGTAGGTTTTACGCTATTTACGTGCCACACAGAAGTTGTCAACTGGAAACGCTGTGTCTTTTATGTGTGGGTATTTAGCTGGGTTGTTAATGATAAACAGTAAGGCTCTATTCATTCGACTAATGAAGGAGAAAGGAATAGATTTGAAGGAAAACTTTCTAAGTGCTCTAAATGTTTTCCTGGGGACAATCGGCCCTAGCACAAAAGTTACATCTTTTGAACGAGAATATTTCAGAGCCTGTATATAACTTTAGAGACGATTAAATCCACTATGTGATATGTAGCGCTTAGAATTTCAATTATGCAAATACGATATGCTGCAAAACTTATTTTTAAGGATGAATGAGGTTATTTTTTTTCTGTTTTTGATTTATTTTTGCTTTCTCGCCCTTTCGAATGTAAGAATATGTTAACGTTGTTCCTGAGCAGTCGCCTCGGTGAAGTAAGCATGAAATCTTTGACAAGCGCAGAGACCTGTAGCGCCTTCGGCAGAGGAAAAGCACCAGATGTTCCAAGCCGTGAGTGATGGCAGCGAGGCACAGAGCGGCCAATAATGTAAAACCGAAATCGTGCGCCGGAAAAGGTGAATTTTTTACCAAAAAAAACTCTTATTGACTGACTCTGATAACAAAAAAGTGGATAAATACTTTTTTAATTTATTACTTCTCGTTCAGCATTTTTGTCTTTGTGGGTTTTGAGATACATAATCTTATATGACTTCTTAGGATACGGCCATCCTTAAGTCGCGGTTGGTTTATGAACTGTACTGATGGATTTTGATTCTTGTTCGGTGACTAGAGGATGGTATACTTGTGGAAAAGTACGAGGGAAAAGTCAAGTTCAGGAGGTTTAATTTTATCTTTCGGGAATCTTGATATAATTCGCTATTAATTCGCTATTAATAATCCTATTAATTCCTAGCTTAAATAGTGCAGTGCAGGGAACATTTGTAGAAATTGCTGGCAAGATTTTTTGAATTCTGGTGTGTTTAATTCCAGAAAAAGCAGAAAAAGTGTATTGATTGAAAACACATTTTTAAGTTTTATATAGTGGTACAGCGCGCCAGAGAAGTCTCTCCCCACGGAGCTGTGCCAGGGCTGCCACCACCGCTCCTTCCGCCCTCAGCTTGGCCGCCGTGCGGGGCACCAGTGTTGCTTGTAACCGTACCTCTCACCCCCCCCCCGCCTTCACCACTACTTCTACGTCACCTATCGGACGGTAGGGGTTTCTTGGAGCGCGTGATACCAACGTGATATCACTCATCAGCTTGGTGCTATCGCGGAGAAACTTTCCCGGCGCACATTATAATATAGCGGAGCATTTAAAAATAATGCGAGAAAGTATGAGCTGTTGTAATACCACTAGTTTCTCTCGATAACTGGAATCCAGCAATTGCAGTATTAAAACCGACCTAAAAATGTTTCACATAAATCTTAAAGACGCCTAAGGCGAATATATTCGTGCTGAAAAAAAAATCCATTGAATTTAAATGATACTCTCAACACTCTGTGGTACCGGTAGCGGTAGCTCAGTGCATCAACTGATATCACTGTAGCGCCTCTAACCGGGAGGTCCTAGGTTCGAGTCCTGACGGCGGCAGGATTTTCGACACTAGCTTTTCAGCTAGGTCGAATTCAGTCGCAGTCTGGAGGAGAATTCTAGCGGCCGGCTGCTCTGATCGGTAGTTTTCCGTGGTTTCTCCGATCAACCCCAGGCGAATGCCGGAGCAGTACCCTACCAAACGGGCCACGGACCGCTGCGCGATCTCTGTCTTCCTCTTCCTTGTCCTATCCTCTCCCCTTACACACACACTTACACTAACATGCACTACACTACCACATATTCCGGGAGACCGGTCGGGAGCTTAGAGCTTGTCCCGACTGGGGCGGTGCCCCGCTGGTGGAAGAGTCCTGGTTAGGGGGAAGCCCCACTAGCTGACGGTAGGTCGGCGCCGGATCTCGCCATCCAGCGGGGTAAGATCACCGCCATATCCCAAGATAAAACATGCACTACACTAACGGGACTAATGACCGAAGTAGTTGACGCGCCCGGAAACACGAAAAAAATCAATCAATCGATCAACACTCTGTGGTAGCCTGTGGTAGGTCGTTGGTAGTTTGTGGTAGACTGAGTTCTGAAGGCGTTTGTAACTTGATAGCATAGGAGTTTATTTTAACTTGTTAGTTATAAGTTAGCTTGAGATGCGTATCAACGAAAGTGATGTAATTGAGAAGTGGAGTGCACGAACATTCTTCGCATTAACATTCACAATATTTGAGAGATCAAGTGAAGTGATTGTTTGACTTCGAAATAATTTCAAATTTGTAAAATTCGCGCAGAAGGACATTAACTAAATCTAGCATCTCATATTACACGCTGAGACCACACACACACAAAGTGTGGTAGGTAGGCCAAGCATTTAAAGCATAACTTCAGCAACATTAATTATTCGAGGCTGGAAGCGCGAGCAAACTTGTACGAGGCGCGGCAGAAGAAGAAGGACGACCCCAGGAAGGGAGAAGCGTAAGCGAGAAGGATTTGGACTGGAACGAGAATTGTACGAGTCCGGAGAACGGGAGAAGGGTGTGGAAATTGGAGGCGTGGCGGAGTCCAGAGCTCGAGGGAAGGAAACTGGTAACACCGTGGGACAGCGAGCGAAGACGGGTTGCAACGCGAGGCTGCGAGCGGCAGAAAATCCACAAGGTCACCTACAGGCGAGCGATGCGGAGCTGTTGAGGTAAAAGAACTGGCAACTTTTATGCGGCGATCAGTTGGGGAAAGATAATAGAAGTAAATACACGACAGTTCGTGTTAAAAGTGGGTGAAAGGTCAGAATAGGTGGTAGAAGTATTCCGAACGATGTGAGTGACAGTTTCAAGTTCATTTACTGCACGTGTTATTAAATTCATTCAAAGAGGCAATGTACAATTTTACTTAAATAATTGATGATTTTCATATGTTGTACAGTGATGTTATCGGGAAAAGTCATAGTATTGTGTTGTGTTAAAATTAATTGCTTTCTGTGATATGTAAAGGGGTCAAATTTAAGTAACATGTATGTAACATATTTTTTTCTCTCTTTAAAGTTCACAATGTTATAGTGAGTGCGAAGCCCAAGGCTAGTATCTGTGAACGGGATATCTTAGAACAAGTGTAAAAACGCATTTTAAAAGCCGTGCACGGAAAAACTAGAGAGTAGAAAGAATAAAATAATGTGGTAGATAAAAATTCAGAAAGAGGAATGAGCAAATTGTGAATTGTAATTGGTGAAAGTGCGTTCAGGCAGTCGAGGTGACGCCAATTTTTTTGTTTTGCCTTGTTTTCTGTTTTTTTTTCAGTGACCAACTATTTAAAATGCATAATCCTATTATATAATTGTGCCACTGTAATTTTTCATTGAGTATATGCTCATTTTATTTGTATTTTATCTGATTCATTGTGTCAAGTGTTCAGACCTTCCTCATACCCAAAAGATGCTGCTTCCTGAGAATTTTAAGCTCGCTTCACGAGCATTCATACTATCACGTTCTCCCCACGTGCTGGAAGGTAGTAGGTGGGCGTGTTATGTATAGGTGGGCGGGCCACCATATATATTATGGTGGCCCTTATTACATAGGGGTGTTTTTCATTATTTTAAGCGCACACCCTTTACTTTTTTTCCTTTTCCCATTATTTTGAAATATACCAAATATTTCTCCATTTCATAAAGTGTAACACGTGCCTCATGGCGCTTGAAAAATAAAGATAAGAGAAAAATAATGCTAAAAATTAAGCATTTAAAAATATGTATTTACTCACTTAAATTAAATGTATAATTTTGCTACAGTTATCAAATACAATTATTAAATGGCATTATTAAACAGGTGTGTGAAAAAATAGTTTAAATAATATATTTTCAGGTATATATTCTTTTAAGTGTTGTTTTCATGCTGTCAGGGTATTATTTTCTGTGGTCTTCCACACACTGGTGTATAAATTGTTTTTGCTCTTCATCCACTGTTAAGAGGCCATTAAAATCCTGACTCAATTTAACCCCTCTTTCTGCTACGTCATTAACAACATCAGATTCCGGAACTTTTCTTGTGCTTTTAAATAAGAATCATCCAAAAATCCCAGAGATTTGTGCTACGATTTAGAAAGCCCATATCAACATCCAAATCATTAATAAATTTAAACTTCTATGGGAAATGAAATCCTCTATTGTTTTTTTCTGAAAACAAATACAACAATTAGAACACACTGTTCAACAATTTATGAATTATAAATTTAACTGTCTTATGAAATCAAAGAAAAATATTCAGTGAAAGTATTATTAATAAATAAAAATGTCATTATTTTTAAAATCTTACCTAAGAGGAGGGAGCTTCATTGGAATGAATGATACATCTTCTTTCAGCGTAAATACTTTCCCGTTTCAAATTTTCTATGATGCGTTTTTGGATGTAATACTAACATTTTTATCAAAAATTGCTAAAATACTTGTCTCTTCATTTAAATACCGTAGATGATTGCAATTTTTTAATGCATTTGACGAAATTCCCTAGTTATGTTTTCATATTTCTTCAAATTTTTTAAAAACATAAAATCTTTAAATGGAGATCTCACTGGTGATGAACTTTCCATCCAAGCTTTAACATACACTGTCAGAAGAAACAAACAAATATTTTTCAGACTGTTCTCTTCACACACTTTTAAATCCAATTGCTCTCTAAACAAAAACATTTTTAAGCAGTAAATTGCATCGAGCATAGTTCAATGCTCCAGGTAGTCTAATTTTGATAGTTCAGTCCGAGTTCCTTACAATAAAAACTATACGTAATTCAACAAGCTCTCGATAATCGTGCTTCAGTTTTTCATTTTTGAGTTCATTGAAAATATCATTCACATTACGCAGAATTTCGTTTCCACCACAAATTTCGTTCAAGTATTTATATCCATGTACATAATTTTCTTTTTCCGAATTATTCCATTTTCTGAAATTTTTTTAAAGAAACACAAACGACAGACGGACAGGTAGACGGATGGACGTTTTGCTTTTAATTGATTTTTCGGCATCAAGGACCCATAAAACAGAGATTCTGACTACTCCACGTGTTAGGGATTTTTTTCTTAATTTAGTATCTGAATTTATCCCCTTTCTTGCTTTATTGTTTTCCCCGGCTATGATTTTTTTTCCTTTCGAAACCGCCGTTTTTTCGCACAGCATTACGTAACTTTCTCTATAGCACGAATATTACTCCGTATACGAGGAAGTAAAAACTAATATTTCGGAATATGAGATGAAAATAAAGCGAATAATATAATTTTATTTCAGCAAGAGTGGTACATATTTTAATATACTGCATTGCCATCTGCAAAGTGAACATTGTTCAGTGCAATGCAATAGGAGGGGGGATGGAAGCAGAGGCCCGTTAACATCCCATCGATACCCTTGTCGAACAAGCGCGTTATAGAATGAACATCGTAATACCGTTTCAGTACAGGCTCACAGACGCAGCCATTGATTTGTGTTGCACTTGCGGCAACAGCGTTCCAGAGAGTTTCAGGAGTTGCGTTGTTCTAAAATTAGTGAAAGCATTCTGGTTTCCGTTGATAGCCTGAGTACAAAATATTTTATTTCCACCGTTGTCGGTGTCTGCAACCCAAGAGAGCAATTGAGGCGTACGTGAGTGTAAAATCAGTCATACTTGTTATTGTTTTAGTAAATGGAAATGTAAGTGAATACATTTCTTGTGAGTTGCTGAGGGCATTGAAGTAGAAATGCAACTGATGAGTAAAATATAAATGAACTTCCACAATAATAGTATATTATGCAACTAGTTTATAGAGTTAATCCTTCTTGCATCTGTACGTATTTTGAAAACAAGCGACGTTAGAATGAGTATTGAAACTAGTATGAAACAATGTTGCAACATTGTAAAAACGGGTTGAAATTTTTGTGTATATAAGCATTATAATTTCATAAAAGAATCACCAGTTAATTTTTGAAAAATATATTGTGACGTCGTATTTGGCTGAGCAAAAAAACGGTGGTCGACTGATAGGTTTACCGCTACAACCCAACGATTCTCTTGCTGCGATTGGCCGAACGTGATAACGCAGTTCTTATAATCTGGGTCACTTTATGAACGATGTATTTTAACAAAAATACTCGTTCTTCTGCACAAACACACGCGTCAGGAGACCTGTCGAAATCGATCTTGTCCCAATTGTTCTTGTGCCCCGCCTTAGGGAAAACTTTAAAATAAAATTTACAAACAAAACAGGGAATGAAAATAATTAAAAATAGTTAAAAATCACCTATAACAGATTTTTCTATACTAAATTTTCACGTATTCTAGATTATATTACTGGAAGCAGTGGCTCAGTGCATCAACTGATATCACTGCAGAACCTTTTACCGGAAGGTCCTAGGTTCGAGTCCCGACGGCGGCAGGATTTTCTGGACTGAATTAGGTGAATTCAGTCGCTGTCTGGAGGAGGATTCTAGCATCCAGCTTCTCTGATCGGTAGTTTTTCGCGGTTTGTCCGATCAACACCAGGCGAATGCTGGAGCAGTACCCTAACAAACGGGCCACGGACCGCGCGCGATCTGTCCTTCCTCTTCCTTTCCTATCATCACCCCTCACACACATACTTACACTAACATGTCACATCAGACTAACACTATCACATTATTCCGGGAGACCGGTCGGGAGCTTAGAGCTCGTCCCGGCTGGGGCGGTGCCCCGCTGGTGGGAGATACCTGGTTAGGGAAAACGCCGTTAGTTGACGGTAGGTCGGCGCCGGATCCCTTTCCAGTGGGGGAAGGTCACCGCCACCTCCCGAGGAAATAAACAGCACCACACTCACCACTAATGACCTCTGTAGTTCACGCGCCCGGAATCACAATCAATCTATTTTATCTTAATAATTTTCATTCTTTTTTCTTTGTAACTTTTATTTAAATTTTTTATTCAATTTGTTTGTCAATTTGTTTGAAATTAAATGAGGTTTTGACATGATTTTTACTTTCTCGTATACGTAGTACGTATATACGGAGTAATATACGTAGTACGTAAATTCAGTTGCTGAATTACGATAAATATCCTAAGACATGGCGTAGACTAAATCCTTGTTTTATGGGCCCTTGATACTGAAAAACCAATTAAAAACAAAACGTCCGTCCGACTGTGAAAACTACTAGCGCCTAAACCATTCGTACGATCTTTTCGAAATTGAAAAATCCCGGACAGATCTGGGTCCAGATGAAGCTTGGAGATTTGCAAATGAAGTCCCTTCGACATTTTCAGACTTTTCTCAAAAACGGCTCCAAATACTTTTCTTTTAGCTTCTTATAAGAACATAATAAAATATCCTTATAAAAGTGTTATAGGTCCGATTTTCACGTTTAACTCTAAATTTTGATAATTGCAAAAGTTTGAACTTCTTTCGGCGTCTTCGTACAACTATAAAATTGAAGATAGAGGTTTTTCCTTCAAATAAAATATGTTGTCCATATATAGTAATTTTATTGAGATATCTATATTTTCTTGAACATTTAAGTAGTTTTCGTGTAAAAGTGTGTGCAATATTTGCAAGTTTAAAAAATTACAAAAAACCAAGATTTTCTCAAAAATGACTCCAAACTTTTTCTTTAAATGTTTTGCAGTGACAGTTCCAAATACACGTTATCCGATGACATAAACGACTATTCTTTTGTTTTCAATTTGTAATTTGTTTGTAATATTTTTGACTTGTCTCTCACGTCGTTATTATTTATATTACTCACAATCTGTTCACATTATGATATTTATGAGTACATGTGCTTTAAATAATGTAATATAAAATTTCTGGAAAATTCAATAGTTTTCTGTAAAATTGAACTCAAATTTCCGTATTTTGAGAAACACTCAAATGCCATTTTGTCAAAGATTGCTCCAATTTTTTTATTCTAACATTTCCAACGGTTAGCGCTAATTGCTCAGTGAGTGGTACTGCTTCAAATGACTTCAAATGAACTTTTACGAAAACTCTAGATTCTCGTCAAAAAAAACTTCAAATTTTGCATGTACAGTAATGCTAAATCGCCATATTCTTAAAATGGGCTTCAAAATTTATAATGAAAATTTCAATTTTGGACAGGGTTTTACTCTTCTTTAATATTCTTGAAGTCATTTTTGGTTCTACAATGAAGAAACCGAGAAGTTGAGAAAATGTCAAAAAAATGAACTTTGTGTGACGATAGATCGCAGCTAGCCAGAGAATGGAGCAAGACCTTAAAACCAGTCCACACCAAGGGAACTAGAAAAATTTGCTACGAGAAAGTCTGTGCCACTCTGTAGAACCTCTAATTTTTATTAAGTTCGTGTTGTAATTGAGTGAAATTACTATTGATAAATTATATTGGTCTCAAAAAATGAACAATTGAAATTCACAATTGTAGTTCTACATGCATCACAATCGTTCAATGCGTCTAATATTGCATAAAACAAAAAATATATTCCAATAGTACGATTTCAGTTAGTGTATTGGTATTGGATATTCTAATGTGAATAATTATTTGTTTATTGCATTGTACAATAATCATATTTTCCTTTACGTAGTCGATTACAGAATTTATCTTTATTAATCATAATATTTTAATAGTTGAGTTATATTTGAAAGAAGATAGTTTTGTATCATTATGAAAAAAATAATATAGTATCAACAGCTGTTGAGTGCCAATATATTGAAATAAACTGATAAACTGATGAAATAAACTAATGATTTATTTATTTTAATTCTGACTATATCTTCGGCTTTCTAATTTTATTTGATATTATTCCAACGTAATCCGTTCCGAATTTGTATAAATGGGCGCCAGGAAAAGATTACGCTAATACTATCATACAAGTCAACCTTCAACTCTAATTATAAATAAATTAGTTTCCGGCTACCTGGGTCGATGGGTTTCATAGAAATAATCACTATTGTATGCTAATAGATGATTATCCGATATGCCATCTATACAGAGTGGTCCAGGAATCTGAAAAGCAAATATATTTCTATCTTGCTACTTCGTTACTAGAATTGGCTTAATGGGAATCATGTATTCATTTCACAAAACATGGAAATTTATTAAACAATTTTGGTACTTGATAATTCTACACAATATGAAGAAAAACCTTGGTCATGACCTGTTCCAACCTTATAATGTAGTATTCGTCTTCGCGCTCTTGGACGAAGGTGCCTCGTTGTACCATCTTCATTCTTCTCCGACGTCGCTGTCCTCATGTCCAGATACCATCTTCTCTCTTCTTTTCTTGCAGAAGCACACTTCAATCACCGTTCATCACTGTTTCCGAAGTTAATAAAGTCTAAGTCGTTCACCAATTTACGAATTCCAAGTTCATCCCACGCGTATGCTGAATTCTCAACGATCAACAAACTATCTGCTGTTAGCATTCCAGTCCAGTTACTGATAAATTCCCTTTATATAATAAAGCCCTCAATGTCCTTCTAACTCGTTCACTTGAAATATTTTAAGTTTTACTGTCCACACATAGCATTCAAATTCAATGTTCTACCAATATCTACTCCTCAGTAGATGCTTACAAGTCCCAAAAAACTCCTAACATTAATTGGGCACGATCCGTTCACCACGGCATCAGTCAGAATGAATGCCTATCATATTCTTTCAACCATTCAAAACTCGGTCCATCTTTTCGATTGTTTATTTACAGACAAGACTTGATGTACTTCCATGCCTAGCCAATCCCTAAATTACTTACAAAATGAATTAGCTGTCTCCGGGATTGTCACTGCATGAAGATTGTTGACCTTGACGACGGCTCGCTTACCGTTGCTATGCTGGCATATTCACCTATATTTATCCCTATAATTTACGCTGTTTATAATAAATATTGTACCATATTATCTCTCGCATATTGGTATGTCACAATATTGTTCATTAAATAAATATTTTCAATTACGTATGACTACAAATCGATGTAGAAAATGGGTAATGAAAATGTTTTTTCACTTCTGAAAACTTGACTAGCATTTTAATTCCAAACAGAATTTTAATGTGCAAATGTGTAAGTAAGTTAATATTTCAGAGATTGTGAGGGAATTGTAACTGATCATTTCAAGAAAAAACAATTTTCACCTAGGTATCTCTCAATACTTGGAAAGTGATATTCCATTTTCCGTGTAATTTCCATACCTCAGGCCTGATACATGTAAATAATTACGAGATAAATATTACTCATCTGTGCGTGGATAATATTTAAATTAATAGTGTCTTTTTGGTAATCAAATTGTGAATGTATGAAAAATGACAAAAACCACAAAGTTTTGCAAGGTACGACCTTGTCGTCTTCCATGAATCTTGGCAACCATAAAACGCCACTGAAAGAAAGACATCTAGTACCTCGTAAAGTTCATGTTGCGAAAAGCATGAAATTTTATTGAAGCACAGCTCTTGTTCTCTCTCGGGGGCGCAATGTTAATGATGTACTACGATTAGTGCATTTACCGAATGTTTATTTGAAACACATTTTATGTTCTTGAAAGTAATAGGAAAGGAATTGCTTTTTTGGAGTTGTCCAGGTGATGTTAATCAGTTTGCATTTATAGACCCTTGATTTTTATAACATTGGCCTTTTTATTTAAAATTTTTTAATGTAATTACTAAAACTTTTATACTAGCATGGACCTATGATTTATTTAAGACCCCAATTAAGGTCGAAATTCATTATTTGAAAAACAATTGTAGTATCTCTTTTTTAAAAAATTCAGAATATTTTTGTAAATCTACAATAAAACAAACGTTAATGTATTCCTTATTAGAAGACAAATTCAGTTTTTAGTACTTGCGTGAGATGATAACATGAATTATGGGGAAGATGTTTTCTTGCACATCATTGCGATTTTAAGTGTTTTAAAAAAGCTTACGTAATGCGAAAGATTGTATTGGTATCACGGTACGAAAGATTTTGAGATGGAATCCAATATAATTTCGATATAAAATCTCGCCATGTGATTTTCTTGTGGAAGGAAAAAACCAAGTTCTCTCGTCATATAACCGATCAATAACTCATAATTGTTCAGTGGACCTAAAACCAGAAGAGGATTTAATTCAAGTTATAATAATAACAATTATTTTCAAGAAGGAGGATTACTAATAAAACATTGAATTCTTGGCAATATTGAATAACGCAGTATTACTGGAGCCGACCTGGATGGCCGAGGTGGCTAAGAGCGAGTACCGACTCAGCGCTTCGGTCCGAAGGGTCGCGAGTTCGAGTCCCGCCTTGGGCATGGCTGTTTGTCCCTTGTGTGTGTGTTGTCGCGGAGGGCCTCGCGCTCTGCTGACCCCAGATCAGAGGAGCCCGCAAGAGTATTTGTCTAGTGTATGGTCAAATATGCGTCCCTTCGGGCTGCCTGCTGGATACAAGCCCTGGGAAAAAAATAAAAGTATTACTGGATATATTAATACACTATTATTAAAATATCGTTTTGGATAATCAACTCTGAACACAAAATTCTGTTTTTTGTCTACATAAGAAATTTCCCCAATTTTGTGATGGTAATTCAAAAATTATGGCCAAAAATTCAATGAGATATAGAAGATATAAATGTCAAGAATTATAAATGTGATACATATTTTAGTACATGTGCGTCCAACGAACTAACAAACAAAGAGAATGGGTATTGCGTCGATGAAGAATACATACGTAATCGTGCAGTGTCATTAAAACATACACGAAAATGACTGTCAAAGCGTATCATAATAAATAGTTGTTATTACATGTTTCGTTTTCAAAATCGCATGGAAGACGGTGCCGACATTTCAATAACTTTGCCTGGAGCGCAGAGGTGGGAACGTCGCGTCGCGTCCAGTGACGGCCTCCGTTAGTGCTCACGGCAAATCGTGTTAGATAAGGGATGTCAAGGTCGTGGGTAGCTTTCCAGAGTTCGCGGGTACTGTGTACTGAGAAACTGGCAAAGATTTAAATGTAAGGGGCATGCATTTCGTTCGTAGGAGCGGTATCACTTGGGACCTGGCCCTTGACAGACTTCTGGAAAAGTTGCCAGTTACTGCTCCAAATTTAGCTATAATAATTCCCATTTCCTCTACTAAAGCAAAGAAATTATCTATTAACCCTAGATTATAAAGGCGCTCTTTACCAAGCATTATTACAACGGCAGACTACTTTCGATAAAAATAAATTAAAACTCATTTTTACAATGAAACACTAAATTTAATGGAGTGAACGTCTATGATATGGGGTTACAAAACACATTTTAAAAGGTTTTATAGATACATCCAAATGACTTCACTCTCCCAGCAGACATTTGTTTGCTGATGTCCACATATGACTTTTGAGAAGCGTCCGCAGAAGCGCTTCGTCCACGCGATCTTTGTTATGATCCCCATCGTCCCATTATGATTGTTAAATGTTCAGAACAAAACTTAAATGCTACAAAACAAGAATTTTTTATTCATTCTTTACAGTATTAGTCAATAAAGCACCCACAATATTACTGACGACGTAACTACAAAAGTGTATATATTGGACGACGCACGGTGGGCGCACTCATAGGCACCAAATCTTATTTTTTGAAAAACGGTTACTTGTTGATAAATGTCAATTCTACATACTTCAAATTACTCGAAACTAGGAAAAACGATAATTTTTATCAATGCTGACCACCATACTGCCATACGACGCCCTCAAAGCCTAGCGTTTCACTCGAGGGAAATTCAGGTACCCAAGCAGTGGAAACATACATATCTTTCATTGTCTATAACTTTTTTCCTAATCAACTTTTCAACTTTCTTAAATTATACGCGCTTTCAAATACCCCTCTAAATATATTAAAGCAGTTGCATTGTCATTTTTTTTATTTTTCATTAAATTAATTCTTACGTGATTAAGATGTGCAAAAACTGATTATTCTTTCGATTAAGTAAATTTTCACTGGCGATCAGGAAAAAAAACATATCCACGAAATTAATATATTTTTAAGTTAATATTATTGAACATTTTTCAATTGAGATCAGCTGCCCCTTTCAAAATGATGATCGTTTAAAGTTTGCATTAAGTGTTTGGAAAAAGCACCATTTCCTCCGAACATAATACCGAAATCGTTTACTTCTTGAAAATTTATTAGCTTCTCAACTTTCAGATTTTCATTAATTACGTAGCATTTTCAATATCTTTTCAAACTTATTCCTTCTTTCAATTGGCCAAATTTCATTTTTTTCAATAAATTTAAACATAGGAAATTGAGATCTGCGGAACTGAAACATGCAATAAGTAAGTGAATTTTGACGGGCAATATCATTAAAACATCTTAATCTGACACGTCTCGGTCAAATTAAAGTATGTTATTAAGTAAACAATTGTAATTTTTTTTTCGTTGATAACAACCGCCTAGGTCAACCTCTTTCAAAATGGCGTCCATTTATCGTTTTCATCACGAGGTTGAAAAAAAGCGTGATTTTCATTAATTAAATGATCTTTGACGGGTAATTACACAAAAGCCACTAAAAACACTTCGATGAAATTAATAACTTTTATTATATGGAAATTTATTAATGTTTTTCGTTAACAGCAGCCGTCTCGATCTGCCTCTTTTACAATGGCGACTGTTAAAAGTTCACATGACGAGGTTTGAAAGAGAGCGCCATATCCAAAACTGCGTGATCATTGACGGGCAATTACACGAAAATTATTAAAACACTTCCATGAAATTAATATGTTATTAATTGGACATTTGTTGATGTTTTTTCGTCAAAAACAGCCGCCTGGGCCTACCTCTTTTGAAATAGCGACCGTTTAAAGTTTACATGACGAGGATTGAAAGAAAGCGTCTTCTATTCTATCAAGAAATTTAAAGAAAAACTTTGAAACCGGTTTTGAGAAAAGTTTGAAAATTTCCGGGAGGCCTCATGTAAACTATCCCCAATTTTAAAGAATGATTTTCAAAATTATAAAGCTTCAACTAGAGCCATATGGACAGGGGTTTCTTCAATTTGGAAAAGATCGTACGTGTGGTTTGTTCACATATGACAGACGGACAAACGGACAGACAGACAGACGGAGAGGCGGACGGATGGACGTTTTGCTTTCAATTCGTGTTTCGGGATCAAGGACCCATAAAACAGGGATTCTGGCTACTTCTCGTTTTAGATTTTTTTCTTAATGCAGCAACTGGATTTATCCATTTTTTCGTTGTCAGGGCCCGGCAATTAATATTTTGTTTCGAAAATCCGTTTTTTCGCGCAGCATTACATAACTTTCTCTATACTACGTATTTTACTCCGTCTATAGTACGTATGCGAGAAAGTAAAAACTAGTGAATATTTACATGAACCCTGCAGCTAGCGAGTTTTCCCCAGAGTTGATGTATTTATTGAGGACATAAGCGATTTATAAATAATATTATTATATACTTTTTTGATAAAATCTAATTAATACACCAGAATGACGTTTACGTTATGTTATTCAGCGCGTATAGTACTATCCACTCAAGACAAAATTTGGAGCCGCCTTTGCGTTTATAAGAAAATCTTGTTTTTCAACTTTTTTAATAATGTCTATTACTCAAAATGATGCGAAAACTATTCAAATTTTGAAACTATGTGTGTGTCTTAATTCCCTATCATTCCGAACCCAGGAAGCATCTAGCGAACTCTATCATTGGTTGAATTGCTGAGAAATGCGCGATGCTGTACGCTTCTTTTTGAATAAAGTGTGCTCTTCCTGGCGGGAGAGAAGAGAGGGTGCGCGAGGGAAAGGCGCATGCGCGACACGCGATTTCCGAAGGTGCGAGAGCCACTCGGTGCCCGGAGCGCCTGTGCTCGCGGCTCCCTCACCGGCCTCCCAGGTGAACGCGGAAGCGCGCTTTTGCGGAGTAGATATGTTCCTCAAATGAAAGCAGCAAAGACAATGCAAGTTGTTAGCAGAAGATCAGTCGTTGTGATATAGTGATGCTAACTTTCAACTTTGCCTTGTACACTATTACTATTCCTACACTGCATCTCACTTTTGTCATCTTTCGAACGATCTGACAGTTTATTAATACTTGACAGTTTCTCATGCAGTCCTTTGTTTTATAGTGCCCTCTTTCCGAAAGTATTTTTCTGCTTCAGCCTATGTGAAAAGCTTCTATAGTTTATTTAGGTGACCGGAACTCTGGAATGTTGCAAAACCAATGAAACAGTATCGATTTTGACCGGAAAAGGCAAATATTTCATTTTCTGCATACTCTTATGCTTATCTTACTGGCTGAATTCTCACATTCAGTCATATGACAGCAAGTATTCAAGTAGGAAGCCGTCCAGCATAAAATATATGCTATTCACGTGTACCTACGTGTGCAGATATTTTTTATATTCTTGATGTATAAAGGTCTGTTATATTGTACAAATATACGTTACTACAGTACGTTACTACGTGAATACTTTCTACGTTATTGTAGTATTTGTGAAATGCTTAAGTTATTGCAGTGTTAAACGAAAGTATTTTATTAGTTGAAGTCGTAGGCTTCCGCGGCCGGAGTCATGTGAATGATTTTGGCTGTCCGGGTGACGCCGCGTCGAAGGCTGCATGGTCTGCCAAGATCAAGCAGACCAGCTCTGAGGAAGACCACGAAAAGATGGTCGAAACGTTGGCAACACAGCCTTCGTCGCGGCGTCACCGGACAGCCAAGATCATTAATATTTTATTAGTTTGTTCATGAGCAGTGTGGGTGTCACTTTTTGGAAAAACATTTTATGTTTTTTTCGCTACCATTTTTGCTGCCAAAAGTCTATTATTACTAGTTATTTATGATTTGGAAGTTTAAGTAACTCTCAGTGTCCACAAACTAAGGCAAAATTGTCTTTGACACTGCGGATTAATAGATAAGATTGTATTGATTTCTACTGGACTGTAAGAGTAGCACAATTCGAATCACAGGAATTTTGAGACATTTTATAACTTAATGTACTAACAAATATTAACAGAACTCTTTTAGGAATGATTGTTGTTTATCATTTATCGCGCATGTAGTACCTGCGTCTCAAATGCCATCGAAAGTATTATCATGTTTGTTTCAAAATTTAACTTTTCAATTGCTAGTGATATAGACCATGAACGATAACGGCTCTTCACACTGAGATGTGTAAGTAAAGATCATACACATTGTCTCGGATTAGGATTTTTTATATCTTCATGTCAGCAAATTATAGCTTTGTTTTGCTACCATTGTTTGGGAAAAAATTCATTCACATGATAGCAATCATTATAGTTGACTATTATCTTGCAACAACTTTCGCAATATTCAGTAGACCTCATGATCTACTGAATTTTAGTGATTTTTGAAATTCAGCGCAAAAGTATTGAACTTGGAGGAGCTGAGCTTTATCCGAATAAAAACGTTCGCTCTATGAATACGTGAAGAATCAATTACAACACACACTTTGTAAAAAGAAAAATATCAGAATAAGAATCACGAGAGAAGAAGAAAATCATATTTGTCAAAATGCCAAGAAAATTGTTGTGCACACAAGGATGTTTGATTATTCCCGAACGCGTTATTCTTGTCTCTTGTTTGAAAACGTTGTGGTTTTCTTTCCGCGATGGGCGGAGATTTCGCTTTGAATGCAGTCATCCTCCTGATCTCTCTTCTTTGTCAGCTGTCATCACGATTCGTTTTTCGCTGATGGTTGTTCTGCGCTTCAGATGCAGCTGCAGCAAGTGCTGCGGCAAACAGCATTTCTCCTGTAGGTACGAAGGTTCGAATTCCAGTCGGTTCATGTGGAATTTTTGGTAGGCAAAACGAGTTATTGCAGGTTTTCTCCATAATCTCCAGTTTCGCTTGCCTTTCATTCACATTTGCTCCAGAATCATTTATTTAATCTCATTAATACCATTAATTGCATTTCCCCTTTAGGATCAGTTAGGGGAATTCATGGTAAAAAATTGAAGCTGATTTTTTTTCAATCACTGTACGGGAGGAATGTGTCAGAAATAGAGAACAAATAATTTTCCTACAAAAAAGCATTCATATTTTCAAATGCCTCGAGTGTTGAAAATATTTATTCCAATGACAAGTATTTATCACTTTCGTTATTATTTATTTCCTCGTTTTGCTTTCCTGATTGTTCTTCAGTAGATAGAAACTGCAATTAGATAGCTTCGACTTGTGTAGATTCGTGAATGTATTTTATTACATATATCATTCTACTTCTGATGATCGTTTATATAATCTTAAATATCTATACACACGTATAGCTCGAACATATATCGCAGCGTTAAGAGTAATCGAGAAGAAATACATTTGAAACAAATACTTTTGAAACGTTCCACCAATTATATTTATTACACAGTTCTCTTAGGTTAGCAAGCAGATGAATTTAAAACATGTTACAGTTACTAGTGCATTAAAAGAAATAGCAAATCAGTGAAAATACACTCTGAAAATATATTATAATATGGTTAAACTTGGACGGACAGTAAACAACGAACGGACGGACGGAGACAAACGGACGGACAGACGGACAGACGGATGGACCAACAGACAGACGGACGGACAGACGGACAGACGGATGTCCTCAAAACGTGTAGTTCCGTTGAAATCTTGTAATCGATTTTCCGCAGCATTACATAACTTTCTCTATACCACACATATATACACGAGAAAGTAAAAAGCTTTTAAGAAGAATGTGAATATAAACATTGACGCATGTTCGTTTCCTTTAAAACATCGCGCATAGAAACCAAACGAAATCCCGTGAAGCGATGTTTGTTCAAGAATATTGAAGTACCAATACTTCATTTTGTATGTTGATGCCGAAAAATGTATCGATCCAAGAATCGCAACATTCCACTGCCAACCGGCACTGCCCGTGTGGTGTAAGATCGCCTGCGCGGGCAATCCAAGAGCCATTAGTGGCCGATAGAGCCCTGGACGCACATTTCCGGCTGGCCGGAGCAGGAAATGAAAACAGTGAAGGTGCGGTGGGCGCGAGCTGAGTCAGCACCCCCCCCCCCAGGCGGGTGGAGGGGGAGGAGGCGCGGCGAAGGGAGGCGGTTCGAAAGTGGCCCCGTCGCGCACTGCCGCTCACTGCCACTGCCTCTGCCATTGGCATTGACATTGCCCAGGCGGCCCCTTCTGCATTGCGCTTCTTGAGGTCTTGCACGCGCTGGGACCATCTAAGAGTTCTAATTATGATTTCAGGGCGCGTCAAATAATATGGTTGTTAGTAGAGACCGAAAAAATATGTACTATGAAACGTCAAAACATTTACATAAATATGTAATAAATTCAGTATAAATATGTAGTAAATGTGTAAAATCGGATATTATATATAATATTAAAATACTCTAATTATAAAACACATTTACATAATTCGAACTTACGTTTATAAATAATTTTCTACATAAATTTTAAAAGCAAAGCAAACGTTTTAAAATTCATTTGAAAAGCAGAAGCTGAAACACACTTTTATCACACAACTTTCCAATCGGAAGTAAAACCTTCACAAATTGTTATCCAGGAATGAAGTTTAGCAGCCAGACTAGAAGTAATCGTAGTACAAACTGGCGATATCTACGACCAGCAAACAATCACCGCAGCATAGAATATTCTCATTGAAGTGTTTACACGACGCTCGCCAAAGCTTCTTGGAAATTGTGGTTAAAAGTCGCCTAATGTGGCGTCAATGGTACTTTTCACACCTAAATGTAAAAATGATCTTCCGTGGTCGTGCACATTCCGCCTCTGAAATAATAAACAGGCGCCGGACTGTGAGAATACCCGGCCGCGTCTTCACGTATTGTGCCTCGAGAAGAGGACGCAGTAGCACGCAGAAACAATACAGGAAAAATGGCTGATTGTTTTGAAAATAGTTCTTTACATAAAAATATGTAAGAAAATTGATGGAATAAAAAATAGTTGGTGAAAATAGTGAAATATGTAATATAGTGTAATAGTGAAACATGTAAAAATATGTAACGAAAAAATAGGAGATTGTGTTTGGACGGCGACAATTTGACAAGGTTAAAATTTTGAGAGCGATAAGTAGAAAGACAAAAAATAAATAATTACATATAAATCCGGTCTCAAGTTATTAGTACGTAAGTGTGATCTGTGTTAAATCCCGAAATGTAGTGGAGTTCCTCTCTGCTGGAACGTGGGAAGGAACATTCGGCTGAAACGTGGGGAATCGAAACATTAGTGGGTTTGTGGGTTTTGCTATCCAGATATCTCCCCAAACGAGGCACTGCCACACGCTAAACAAGCTCTTAGCTTCCGAATGGTCTGCCGACATGTGTGGTTATGAGTGAAAATGTAAGTGTGTGTGTGTGAATGTGTGCAAGGGAAAAGAAGGAGTCGGGTATGGGCAAAGAAAGATCGCACGCGGTTGGTAACCCGTGGAGCGTCTCGGGCATTTGTCTGCTATTGCTCTGAGAAACATCATAAACCTAGCCATCTGAACCTTTGGGTGCTAGAATTCTTTTCGGAAAAGTTGTTTAATTGGACCCAGTTATGTCGCCCGATGTAATAAAATAATTTCAGTGGGAGTGCAGAAACATCTGTTATAGCAGTCGGCCTTTCATTTAACAATTGAACGATACTCTTTTCGTATCGATTCTTCGCCTAAGCTGACGTTGCACGTTTGCTCAGCCACTTCGGATCGGCGTGACGACTGGGCGCTCTGCGACCGCCCTCGCTGTGTAGCCCGACATGCCTCCCGGCGCGGCGTCTCCGAATACTATTACACTGCCTCTGCGCCTCGCCAGGAGTCCTCTTCTCTGCTCACTTCCGCGGTCACCGGCTTCATCTGCCCGTCTCCTCCCCTCCCGTCCTCCTCTCCGCCCCGTGCACCGGCGCGGCGGGCGCCGGTATGTGGGCCGAGCGCGTTTCCCCCCTCCCTGCCCCCTCTCTCCCCTCCACCCCCGCGCAACGGGATCCGCGCGGCAGAGCCCCGCCCCCGCCCCCGCCCCCGCCCCTCAGCGTCGCTCCACGGACCGCCCGCTGCTCCACATTCGCAAACCTCCGCTCCGTCGCTTTCTCTTCGGCCGCTCGCCACTCGCCTCGCCGGGGTTCTCCACTTTTTGCCCTTTCGACCGTTTAAATCAATTTTCAGGTTTTCGCGCATCGTCGTAGAAGTATTTGCGTTTTAATCAGTTTTAAAGTATCCTCTTATTACACTAGGAAACAATATTTCTACCTCCAGGAAGGTAGAGTGCGTGCTCATAGTACTCAATTTTGTACGTAGATCGCGAAGATCACAATAAAACGACATGTCACGTCACAGTTTTTATGTATACCGTATCTTCATGCCATATGATATCGTATTTTGCTTTTAATTCAAAAATTTCAATTGCACCTGTAAGATATGTAGAATAAAGACGCATAAAATCAATCCAAAAATAACTTGAGTATTCTTTATACTTTGGCAATCGTGTTTGTGATCACGAGAAACCATGAACTGCTCACCAGTGTTCTGTCCCCTGTACAACGAACCTTAGGTTGTGGTTGTTTGGAAATCTCAAATCATTTTCAGTCGCTATAGCAATGTTGCGGAGAATGCCAACAAATTTTAATGAATTGATTAAATTGATTAATTTTGATGATGTAATGATTGCAACAGTTTAATGACTTTTGTGTAATATTTGAAATTTTTAAATGTAGTGTTTCGAAACGTTCAAAGATATCTTTCTTTTAATTAGTTGGTTGTAGTTAGCTGTATCAGATTGAATTCCTGGACTACGCCAGAACGACAGGCGATACATATCCTGCAGCTCACATTCATTTAAGATACGTGTCACAGTTTCGTTTGACATTCCACATGGGCACGTGGGGATGTCTGTTAGGCCTCTTCTACGCAGATATTCGAAAATGAATCCCTGGTCAGTTAGGAACTACCGTTTCTTTCGATGCTTTGAATCATTTTGCCTGTACACTGAAGGAAACATTTGGCACAATTTTTTTGTCGTTCTATCTGTCGTCGGCGTTTCCCACCGCCGTTGCCACTCCTTCTTCAGCAAACGCATCAGCTTCTGTTCTCTCATATCTTCAGCTGCGACTAAAGTAGTTCCGAAAATTTCCACAGCTTCCTGGTTTCGTAGAGCGCGTCTTGCTGCGAGATTTCACACTTAAGGAAAACAATCCTGCTAAGATTTGAAGGCTCGTGATTGAGCGTATCCTGTAGGCGCCTGTGATAGCGAGTAGTGCGACGTGCTGTGAACTATTGAGTACATTACTTATTCTTGTAAGTCCAGCTCTGTGTGCTCACACTGCTGCTCCATGCCCAATGATAGGCACAAACGCGTTCTTACAAATTATTTTTAGCATTAGCCTCTTCAATTGCCTCTAAGTTTGTAGAAAAATTACAAGCTTATTTACACATCATTTTGACTTGAGGCAGAAAAGTGAATTTTGGATCCAGACGGACGGACGGACTGACGTTTAGAAATAAACACTTTCTCGGTAGCACGGGACCCCAAAATGTGTATTTCCGTTAAAATCTCGAAATCGATTTTCCGCAGCATTACATAACTTTTTCTTTACTATGTATATTATTCCGGATACACGTATGTATACGAGAATCTAGTGGTGCTACAGAATGGGACATTCTTTCTCGTAGTAAAAGTTTCTAATGTGCTTGGTGTGAACTGGCTTTACAGTCTTCTCCCATCCTCTTGCCAGCTGCCATCTATCGTCGCTCAAGGTAACTTTTCTTACATTTTCTAAACTTTTCGGATTCTTCATAGTAGAACCGAAATATAACTTCAAGAATATTAAAGAATCTATTGAGTTTTCGGAAAACTCCATTTGAAGTCATTTGAGGTACATTTTCTCCCAAATCGAATAATATATACAAATTGAAGGAAATGTGAATATTAACGGCGTGAGAGATATTTAAAAAAATACATTTGTGAAATTTTTGATAAGACGAGAAATATACCAAAATTAACTTTACGTCGTATGAAACACTGCAATTAGCACTATCAATTGGAAAAGTTTGAAACAAAGTAAGGGAGCATTTTTTGAGAAAATGACGTTTCAGCGTTTCTGAAAATGCGAAATTTGGAGCTATTTAATCGCAAATTGTTATTTCCTAAAATTTTAAATGACATTATTCGAAGCAAATGTACTCATAAATACAATAATGTGTAGAAATCGCCTGTAATATAAATATTATCCACATGAGAGCCAAGTGAAAAAACATAGATTTGTGAAAAAACAAAAAAAATAGACCAATATGGCGTTTATGTCATCGTATAGGGTTCGTTGGGCACTACCCCTACCAACATTTTAAAGAAAAAATTTGGAGCCTTTTTGAGAAAATCATGTTTTTGTTATTTTTAAAAATAGCAAATATTGCACGCACCATTGACGAAAACCATTAAAATTTTCAAATAAATGTAAATTATCTTTATGAAATAACCATTTATGAACAAAAAAATTTATTTGATGAAAATATCTCTTTCTTGAATATTGTGGTTGTACGAATACGCCGAAAAATTCCATTTTTTGCAATTTTAGAGTTAACCAAAATTCATAGATAACCGTGAAAATCGGACCTATGCCATCTTTATAAGTGTATTTTACTTTTAGCTGACAACAAATTTAATGAAAAAATTTGAAGCCGTTTTTGAGAAAAATTTGAAAATGATCGGGATCTCCATGTAAAGTACACCCAAATATAAAATAACGTTTTTTTAACTTCGAAGCTTCGTCTACAGCCAGATAGACTGGGGATTCTTCAATTTGGAAAAGATCGTACGTGTGATTTAGGCGCTAGTAGTGTTTACAGACGGACGGACAGTCAGACGCATGGACGAACGATTTGCTTTCAATTGGATCCACAAAACAGGAATTCTGGCTACACCACGTGTTAGAGGATTTTTTCTTAATTTAGCAACTGGATTTATCAACTTTTTTGTTGTCAGGGCACGGCAGTTAATTTTTTTCTGCCGCAAAAACTCCGTTTTTTCTATTACATAACTTTCTCTATACCACTTATATTACTTCGTATACGAGAAAGTAAAAATCTGTGTTATTCCAGTCAGTGAGAACAAACTTTCAGTAAAACCTATCTCAAATTCAACTGAAGTGCCTAAGCAAGTTGGTCTTCAAAAGGCACCTATGAATGAGTAGTTCATTAGCCGCCCCGCGAGGAGAGCCACTGCAACAATGAATAATTGTGGCGGGTTGCAAACTGTCCCTTTCTGCTCAGGTATTTTTAATGATATTTTTGTTCCTTTTAAAATATCAATAAAAATTTTTTAATAGCTTCTAGAAAAACCTAAATGCAATATTACTGCATATTTTCATAAATTTAAAATCTTGTCTTTCGAGTAATTGCGTTTTAAAGAAATTTTTTATTGTTTATGCCAGAATAGCGCGATATAAAATTGATATTTAATAAATAATTGTACTACGTATCTTATATAGACTCACAAAGTTTTAGAATTTGTAGAAACTTTTATCTATACTAATATATAAAGACAGAAGTGCGTTGACTTCCAACCCGGTAATCTCTGGATCTACTGAACCAATGCCGATGAAACTTTTGTGCTAACTTCCTTTAAAGGTCTGGAGTACTATAGGCTATGATTTACAACCATAGACCGTACTATATTAAATAAATAATTACTTTTCTCGACATTTTTGGCATAGCTTTACATCACAGATTCAAGAGTGCATCAATGTCAATAGTTTAGCTGTGCGCCACCAGAGGATGACGCTTGAGATCTACTACTGATTTCATCAATGTCCAGAATTATTACGAGATTCATTGGACTTTGAATGAGGTTATGTAATGTCCCTGTATGAACGGTGGTGATTTGTTAGTTCTGAACATTGGTGAAATATTTGGAAGAAATCGGTAACTAAAGTGGTAAAGATGACAAGGTACATGCATTATCCTTAATCCGTGTTATGTACAAAGTGGCTAGAAAACATTGGAGTTTGAATTTGTACAAAACTTGAGGTATATTGAGTCAGTGCAATGCACAATAATGTATAGTACAGAATATACGGTAATCTACAATGTATTATATATAGATATCGTATACATTCTAAACAATGTCTTCTTTTACAGAAATTTGTAAACATTGAATTGCTTGAAACAATGCGAGTGTCAAGTTGTGAAAACAGACTATACAAGTGCAAATAGATGGGCAGTTTATAAACGTTTTGAATCGGTTATTAAGAGAAGTGCGACTTGCTGAAGTACTCACTCGCACTATTGAAAATAATACAGCAAGGAGGGATGCAAATGTAAATAATTATCTACGTAGTAGGGTAGCTTTTCTTAGCACTCACAATTTGACTATTTACACAGTTCTTATGTTCAAATTGGTAAAATGTAAAATGTTTGTATATTTTGGTTTCACCCAGTTGATTTTTTCTTCATTATGTGCAGAAGATTAGTGCAGTAGTATGTAAATAAGCAATGATCACTTACATGTTGAGACTAATCTGTGCTATTATTTTGCATTGCAATTGCCCCCAACGCATGAATTGGTTTCTGTTATTCACATTTCAAGATCCTTAACATATAGCACTTCAGATCAAATAATGAAGCTAATATGGTTTTGTTCAGAACATTGTCAATTTAGTGTGTACACATTATGTACATGTTGATGGATCAGTATTGTTCTCATGCTTCAATGTTATGATTAATTGATTTACGTAAAAAAAGTTTTATTCTACATATAGTTTAAACTTACATATATTTGTCGTCTTCAAAATAATTATAAATACTGGCAATTATGTTCAATATTGATACTTTCATTTACATTTATGATTATGATTCGTCAATTACATTTTGACTTATACATTCATATTCCATATCTATCTTCTAGCGTCTCCGTGCGAGAACTCTGGCATGTTAAACTTCGCTTAAAACAGTAAGTACTTTCAAGGTCACGATTTAACAGATCAATTTCAAATATTTGTTTATGAATACAAGAGAAGACAAAATATAAAAAAGATTAAGTTTTACAATGTGACAATTTATTGACAGTATTGGAAGTAATACATGAAACTCGACAAAAAAAACACAAAATATATGTGAGTCTACAATTATTTTATTCTGTAGTTTAGTATTGTTTATTGTTTTTATTTATTAAATGAAGAAACTTTAAGAGCTGGAACCCCAAATAAGAAAAATATAATTGTTTGTGGAAAAGTGAGCGAGATAGACCGGAAATTTTCAAATGGGGTTGAAGAGAAGACAGGGCTATCGAAGCGTGGCCGTGCAGAGCATGGCAGGGAGGAGCAGGTCGGAGAAGGGATACAACAGAAGAGATAGTAGGCCCCACCGCAGGGTATGAAAAAATGGAATTCCTCTCCCTGTCTAATAATTTACTATAAACCCGGGCAACGCCGGGTACACCAGCTAGTATGAGTATAAAAACATTAAAGAGTATAGGAGTGTTTACAAAACGTCTTAGGTTTTAAGAGTGCATTGTTGCCAATGAATCAGTTAGAAAATTTAATCCCTCGACGATGTAGGGAACATGGGACTTAGTGCGAAGGATGTTTAAGAGAATGATCCAGGTATCATTTTTGTTGATTTCTCCGATTTTTCGAAAATTGCAAAAAAATATTTCAAAATAACAAAACTAAAGGTAGAGATTTTTGCCTCAAAGAAAGTCGGTTTTACAAAATTACCACTTTAAATAAAGTTACGTACAATTTTTTTAAAAAAACGAGTAGTTTTGGGGTAATTTGCTCTTGAAATTTACCAAAATATTGTGTCTTAAACCGGGAGCGGTAGCTCAGTGCATCCACTGATGTCAGTGCAGTGCCTGTGACCGGGAGGTCCTAGGTTCGAGTCCTGGATGGTGGCAGGATTTTCGACACTAGCTTTCCAACTAGGTCCAATTCAGTCGCTGTCAGGAAGAGAATTCTAGCGACCGGCTGCTCTGATCGGTAGGTTTCCGCGGTTTCTCCGATCAACACCAGGAGAATGCCGGAACAGTACCCTACCAAATAGGCCACGCGCGATCTGTGCTCCTTCTCCTTGTCCTATCCACTCCCGTTACACACACTTACATTAATATGCACTACTCTACCGAATATTCCCGGAGACCGGTCGGGAACTTAGAGATTGTCCTGGCTGGGGCGGTGCCCCGCTGGTGGGAGAGTCCTGGTTAGGGAGAAACCCCACTAGCCGACGGTAGGTCGGCGCCGGATCTCGCCATCCAGCGGGGGAAGATCACCGCTATCTCCAGAGAAAAAAATGCACTGCACTAACGGGACTAATGACCAAAGCAGTTGACGCGCCCGGAAACACGAAAAAATCAATCAATCAATTGGGTCTTATAAACCGCTCGTAATCTTTTCTTTAATTTCTTTCCAATTCCAAAAATATGACGCTAGTCCCATTTTTGAGTATCGCTTTGTTTTTTTGAAAACTGCAAAAGAACTGTTTCAAAACTACAAAATTTAAGATAGAGATTTTTGCCTCAGACGAAGTCCATTGTATGAAATTAGTTCTTTAGAAAAGGTCATGTATGACTTTTTTTTAAAATACAAGTAGTTTTTGCGTAATTATCGATTGAAATTTACGGAATTTTTTTTCCTCAAAAACAGCTCCAATTTGTTTCTTGAAATTTTCTTCAAATATATAATAAGAGACGGCAATAAATGTGGTAATAAATAAACTAATGGTGCTGTAGAATGTCACAGACTGTCTCACGCTAGTTTCCGAATCTCTTTAGTCTCGACGAGAATCTGGATGGTCTTCCCAACAGACATCTTTTGCCGGCAAAAGGACATTCTTTCAGGTTTTCTCAATTTTTTCTGCTGCCTAATGGTAGAACTGAAACAACTACGCGAGTATGATAGAAGTGCCAGTTCTCTGCGTGTCCCTTTCGCCGATGTGGCTGGAAGTCGGGTATGGAATCAGTGTTGGGGTCACTGGTTCGAGTCTCTTTCAGAAATAGTTATTTCTTACAATTCTCTCTGGCCGCAGAAAACTATTGAGAATTCTAGGAACTTTATTGAAAACCATTTGAAGGAATTGTAATCACAAATACTATTAATTAAGGTAAATAAACTGGAAAGGTTTGGGAAAAGGTGCCACTGAATGAAGCCTTTTTCAGGGCATTTTTTGTCTCAGTCCGTGTTGCGAAGAAAACTATTGAGAATTTCAGAAACTTAATTGAAAATAATTATAAGCAATTCTACTCTGGTATCAATCAATTAAGATAATAACCTGAAAGTGTCTGTATGTGATTTTCGTATTGTGAACAGTTTTAAATAGTATGGTTTTTTACCTTTCTAATGGTATATAATATATATACTTTTGTTGCTCTTAAGTTGCTGAAATTAAGTTTTAAAGAACATGAGAACGGGGCGTGGCGTCCCTGACGAGCTGACAGTATTTGACAGGTCGAATAAAAAGGAGTACACAGTTCCGAATTTTCTAAACATTTTTAAATCTCCAGCTCGATATTTGAATAATTACTATCCGAAGTTGGCTACAAGGTTACCTTTTTATTCTGTGGCGTTATTTGATGTTCATTTGTCTCTCAAGGTTCAAATAATACACAAATGTATTAGTTCACGTGCATTATTTTAGAAGTTGTGTTGTGCTGTGTTGTGTTGTGTTGCTGTTTGTCGTGTTGTGTGATTACAGAGATATTTGATAGTATATTTCTTTGCTACGGTTATCTATTTCTTCTCTTTTAAATTGGGCAGAAACTATCTTCGAGTTTTTAAAAAGAGGAAAAATGTCTGTAAGCCAAAAGCTGTTCAATGTGTGAACTTGGATGCAGATCCAACCGAAAGCAATGTTGAGGACGTGCCAAAGTGCGACAGTTCATTGCAAAAGAAGATGAGTGGAAGTGAAAAGAAATACGATATATTTCAACAGGAAGGCACAGAAAAAGATGGCAATGAAATTTTTGACGTGAATGTGCTGCATGATATTTTTTTGAGTAGTGTGTCTCGCAGGAAATGTAACAATGGTGGTTTACTTTTAGAAACATTGCAACGTAGTGGTCAAGCAACATATTTCAAACTTCATTGTGAGAAGTGTGATTACAAGAAAGCTTTTTGTAATTCTAAAGCATGTAATGACAACTCAAAATTCTACAGTGTAAATATGAGGTTAGTGTACGGTCTGCAGACAAGAGAAAAAGTTTCTGCAGCAGTTAATGTGTTTTGTGGTGTTATGAACTTGCCACCTCCCCAACAAGATTTGGAAAATACAATAATATAATTGGAAGTGAAGTTAGAGATGTTGTATTAAAATCTATGGAAAATGCTGCTAAAGAGGCCATCGATTAATGAAATGGGACTGATTTATCTGCTGCATTTGATGGCTCGTGGCAAAAACGAGGGCATCCCTAAATGGTGTGGTTACAGTCACCAGTGTTGATACAGGGAAAGTATTGGATGTTGCCGTTCTATCAAAACATTGTAGATGCAAACACAAATTAAAAGGAGAGCATGAAGAAGATTCTGCATCAAATTATCAGGGAACGAGCGGTGGAATGGAAGTATGTGGAGTGTCTCGTTTATTTGAGAATTATGTTCAACGTGGGGTAAGATATCTTAATTATCTGGGAGATGGGGATTCCAAGGCATTCAAGACAGTAAATGAGCTCAAACCTTATGGGGAAAATATAAATATTACAAAATTAGAGTGCATTGGCCACATACCGAAACGTATGGGTACGCGTTTGCGTCGCCTAAAAAATTCATCTAGAGGTAAAAAACTAGATGGTAAAGGTCTACATCGCAAAAATAGGTTAACTGATGCTATGATTGACAAATTACAGAATTTTTATGGCCTAGCAATTAGACAAAATACACATAGTGTTGAGTCAATGAGGAATGCTGTATGGGCACTTCATTGTCACGTGTCATCAACTGATGAGGCACCGTGTGATATATTATGCCCCAAAGGTGTTGAAAGCTGGTGCAAATATAATCAAACCCAAGAAACTGGAAAACTATTTCAACACAAGGAAGCTTTGCCATATGCTGTTGTGGAAGAAATGAATCCCATCTTCAGGGATCTCTCTAATGTAAAATTACTAAGAAAATGTTTACATGGACGTATCCAAAATCCTAATCAAAGCATAAACAATGTAATTTGGTGTACCAAAAAACATCTTTGTTTCACTGAGTGCACTTCATTTGGTGGGTTTGAAGCTGTGGCAACATTCAATGATGGCAATATTGCAAGATGTGAAGTTTTAAGGAAATTTCATATGTGTGTAGGTTTCAATACATTAAAAGCAATGAAAAATATGGACAAAGAGAGGATTAGAAGAGCTCAGAAAGCATAAAAGAACTGGAAAATAGGGCAAGAGAGAGGACAAGAAATTTGAAGAGAAAATTAGAAGATGCATATGCGGAAGATGAGCCAAGTTATGCAGCTGGGATGCACTAACAACTTTAAATGCTGTTTACCGAAAGTTGTATTTTTGTCTTACAAAGTGTACCTTTTCTCAGAAACTGTTATAGATAAATCTATGAAAGTTTTAGGGGTGCTACACCAAGCTATGAAAAATATTTTACCACAGGATTTTTGCGTTTTTTCTATTGGATTTGAATAATATATTGATTTCTAATGTATAAAAATGTAAGAATTTGTTCATGTTCAATAAATTAATTTTTCAAACAACAACTAAGTTAGATATTGCTAATTGCTAACGTTAAAATTATGTCAAGGGTAGGTAAAATGCTCTCAATTTTTTTTTCAAAAATGTTCATCATATAGTTTCTGAGAAAAGGTGCACTAAAATTTGCGACTTTAACATGGGCGATATAGGGCTTACCGGCCCCCCTGAAATGACGATGGCAGAATGCAACGCAGAGCCACCCGAGGATTCAAAGGCAACGACCACTTAGAGAGAGACAGAGATTTGGGGATCTGCACCCAGATGTGGTGAGCTGGTAGTGGCGGACGCCCTCCCCAAAGCCATCTCTAGGAATCGCGTTGGCGAAGCGCTTGAGCGAGGGAGATTGGTAAAAGAGCCCACCGGGGCTTTTACTTACTGCACAGCGAGGGCACCGCCCCCGCCTGACGCCTGAATAGCCTGACCTGGCAGACAGACGCCCTCGCACGGCGCCGCGCTGCCGTGTCCGGTTTCTCTTGGAGCAGCGGCGGCGACAGCTCTATTTCTGCGAGCCCATTAGCCACTCGGGGCTTAATTAAGGCGGCTCCGGAGGCGATGCTGGCGGACCAACGCGGGGACGGGACGAAGGCGGAGGCGGGGCAGTGAGGTGCGAGACTGTGAGGCTGGGTCTGTGAGCAACGGATACGATTGTAGGTTTGAGAGGTTGTCGATCAGGCTTTCACAGAACTTCCGCGTATGCCTTGTGACAACTAAAGGCTTCTGATTGCCTACCGCCAATTTTAATTTCTCGTATACAGAGTAATATACGTAGTATAGAGAAAGTTATGTAATGCTAAGGAAAACCGATTTCGAAAATCTATTTTATCTATCCCGTTTCGGGTCCCTTGCGTTTCGAAAAAGCGTTTTTTGTTTCAAAACGTCCGTCCTTTCTCCGTCCGTCGGCCCATCTGTTTGTCTGTCCTTTAGACTTCTTAGAACTCCAAGTCATGACTGTTGGATCATCAGTGGAGTAAATTTAAAGGACATATACAAAATCCTTAAATTCGACATGATATTACTAATCATATTATTTCCTAGAAAAACAATTTTGACAACCTAATTCAAACTTTAAATAATCCTAACCTACTTCATATTATTACTTAGGCCACTAGTGACCGAACGTTAAGTACGTATCAAATTGTCCTCCATTATTCCTTGAAGCTACAGTCGTGAGTTTAGCTTGTGGTATTCGAGGTGACGAGTCGCACTGTGACGAAATGAAAAGGCCCTACAACTAGTGCGCTCGGAATAGGTGAATAATGGTCTGCGTGCTGGCTACCCTGCCTGGCCTGCCTGCCTGCCGGCGAGGGAGTTGGGCGCGGCCTCTCCCCTTTAACCGCGGGCGTTGGCGGACGCGGCCTGGGCCAGGCCCTGCGTCTGGGGCTGGCTCTGCCCCGGGCGCGTGATTTGTGGGCGCCTCACACCGCCTTTATGACCGCGCTTATTGCGAAGCTCCCTCGCGGAATAAGACTGCGCTCGCGCCCCGCCCCGTCCACCTGCCCCTGCACAAGCACCTACCCACGGTTTGGCTCCCTCGCTCCCGCCCCCTCGCTCTTTCGCTCTTCGTCTCCGCTTTTTCTTTGTAGACATCTTCATCGTTCTCTCACCCGTACACCTTCCTACACCTACTCATCAGCATTAACCTCGTCAGACTTGCCTTATATTAGTACCATATCCATCGTTACTATTTAGTCATCTTGACGTTTAGTTAGACATCTTGTACATCTTTTATTCTCTTTTTTTCTCCAGTCATCATTCCTTCATCAATCTTCAAAACAACACATCTCTCTTGAATCCTTTTGTGTCTGGGATCCTAAGATTTCGCGACGTTTAATACCCCGTTCTCCGCATTTCTTCCCTTTTATTATCTTTCCTTTTCATACGCTTGTATCATCTCTTCTCCCATCACCCTTTCCTGCATCCCTTTCCCTATATCTCGCTGGCCCATTTCTCCCGCAAACGCTGGCGCCCGTGCGTTTCGCAAGTCTGCCAGACGGTGCCGCGTATCCACTTGAGCTCCCCTTTCTGGGTTACTGAAAGTGAAATCATTGTCTTCATTCTTTTATCCTTTCTGAAATAGAGCTAGCGGCGCCCTGCTCCAACCTTTCTTTTCCTTGTCATCCCACTCGGATTTCTCGTTTCTGCCGAGTTGTAAAAGTCACTTCAGCGTTTTGCACCAGAAGCAAATAGTATAAAAGAGTACAATTTGATGGAACTTTTTTCTGAAGTGTCGGTTTGTTCCATCTCAATGTCTATAAAAGATGCAATGCAATTGTTTTACATTCTGCATGAAATTGTGGTATTTCGTTTTGTCAAAATCGGCACTTTCCAGTAATTTAATTTCATTGGCTAATTCGAATACAGTTCCTCTGCAGTGAAGAAAATTCTAATAAATTGCTTTTAATTTAGTATAAACTCTTATTGTTCCACTTATGACTAATAAAAAAAGGTGAAGTATTTGTAAACTATTTTTATTATAACGTTCCTCATCATCATGTGTATTTCTAGTATGAGTAACGGGAAACGGGACTAATGGAAAACATCGAAAAGAACTTTTACTGTTGTCAAACTTGAAATTTTGGAAGTTCGGTATTAGTTCGTAATATGCCTCTGGAGGGACTGTGAAAATTGTTTACGATTCTTTGTATCATTGATTTTGATTGAGATAACGGTGGACTGTGTAAAGGCTGTCACTCTATAAGGTCACCGACTCGATCACTTACCTTTACGATAACTTGAAGGACCTGTGTACTTACAAAGTACACAGTTGTTGTGTGTGTGTAAGGGGTGAGGAAAGGACAAGGAAGATGAAGGAAAGATCGCGCGGTCCGTGGCCTGTTTGTTAGCGTACTGCTCCGGCATTCGACTGGTTTGATGGGAGAACCACGGAAAACTACCGACCAGAGCAGCCGGCCGCTAGAATTCTCCTTCAGACAGCGACTGAATTGGACCAACACCACCTAGACATACAAGGCCTGAGTAGTCAATCAAGATGGCCGTCAAAGAAGGCCATACGAAGTGAAATGCGAAGTAAAATTGTGGTTACCAGGCGAAACTATAATTAATTACACTATCAAATAAGAAGAAAATAGGTCTACTTTCTCCATATTCTTGCAATGCCTGTGCAATGCAATTTTTCAGAGTCAATATGGCGGAAGAAATTTAATGGAAGGATTTAATTATATCCAGTAAGAATGCTGAAGGGTTACTATGAGTACACACATCGAGATTATTATAGGAGTAAGTGTTACGACAATTGTTGAATATTAGTTTGTGTTTTGTTCCATTTATTCTTGTATTTTCTTGGAATATAAGTAGGCCTACTATTCAGAAATTTAATGTATTCATTTATCAAAATCAAGAAAAAGTTACCCACACCCTGTGTCCATTTAGCGATCCCGCATGTTTAAGTTGTAAATTGTCGGGCATTGAAGATCGATTTGTCACTAACATTCACTCAATGACTGAACATTTGTCAGTGCCCAGTCAGTGAGGAACGAAAAGTTGGTGCACGCCACCCTCCAACGATACCGACCTAGCTCAACTTGTCCATGTCGGGTGAATTCTCAGGCGCCAGTAACTGGAGGGTAGCGGACGCCCAAATTAAGTCGCGAGAAAGTCACTGAATGCGAGGCTTGAGGCAAGCGATCGGAGTCGCGAATGCCATCGGTGCAGGAGAAGCGACAGCGACGGTTGCGGACTCGAAAGATTCGAGTGACCTCGACTTGGCGAGGAGTAGGGCGTGCGGTTGCAATATCGAAAGACTATTTGCTTCAGTTATCAAATTAAGAGCAACGGATCTTTCCTATATTTCCTTTCCCCTTTTAAAATATGGATTCAACTTGCGCATGTCCAATATTCATCGAAGCCCATACGCGGCGGGGAAGACAGTGAAGAGCGGTGCTCACAGCCTCTGTGGTGGACGAGAGCCAGAACTGGAAGGCCGTTTTCTGTTTATTTTCTGCTCTCCCTTTGCTACAATTCAAATTGAAAGTGACTTTAGATGTTTGTCTAAGCTTTCCAAGCGTTTTGTGTTTGCCGTGTGTACTTTTTTTAATTTTCAGAGGAGGATTTTGAATGGGAGCTTTTAAATTTTACCATAACGTAAATGAATATTGAAGTGCATTGTTACTTCGTGTAAACAAGCGACTAATGAATATTGGAGCAGTGGCGGTGATGCCAAAACGAGAAGGGATTTTTCACTTTTGTTGTATCGAGTCGGGTCCGCCGTCCGTTACGGTTGGTGGAGCGTTGGGGAATGGGGAAGAGCAACAGACAAATTCGAAACGATTCCACCGCTGCGGTTCGTGAATACAGTGTTTCACAAACGTGGAAGAAAATGGGTAGAATTTGAGAGGATTGAAGTGTCAGAGACGAAAATGATATTGAATCGCTGTAATTATCTGATTTTCTTTATTCCGGTTATCTGATATGTCTTTTAATGCACTGATATCGCTTTATTCTTTCCATGTATAATTTTTGATTAGTATTCGTTATAATCACTTACAATAATATCATAAATAAATTGAAAGAAAATAATTTAATTTCTGTATCCCTAGTTCTATACCAGCAGAGACTGGTCAGAAACTTTTGTCACTTTGGAACAACATGAATCAGTTGTGAAGGGTTGCCCTCCAAGTCTTCTCAGTTCACTGTTCTTATTGGGCTGTTTTGTTTCTTCATTTATGTGATTATTTTTCTTATTTTTAATAATGCTAGTTCTTAGTTTTTTGATCATTCATCCTATTAGCCTGCTTCGTTTATTACACACCTCGTTATAATTATATTAGAGGAGAGGACAAGGAAGAGGAAGGAAAGATCGCGTGAGGTCCGTAGGCCGTTTGTTAGTGTACTGCTCTGGCATTCTCCTGGTGTTGATCGGAGAAACCGCGGAAAACTACCGATCAGAGCAGCCGGACACTAGAATTCTCCTCCAGACAGCGATATAATTCGACCTAGCTGAAAAGCTAACGTCGAAAATCCTGCCGCAGTCGGGACTCGAACCTACGACCTCCCGGTCAGAGAGAGAGAGAGAGATAGTGTGTTGGCGATTTGCGATGTTCAGATTTATTTCATGTTGCACGGTTCATTCAAGAATGACTTTACCTAACAAGTAACATTCTCGGAATATAACGCTAGATTGCTTCAAAATGTCGCAACATTTTATTCCTAACTTCAGAACCAGGAGGTAAAAATTTCACTTGCGGCATCATACATGAATGAGTAGATTTCACGTTTAGAGAGAAATGTGTAGCTTTTTTTTTCTCTGTGGCGTTTAATACGGAGCAGATGGAATTGAAAAGAAAACAGAAGCATATTGGTAATTATATGGTCAAAGTTGAAATGTATAAAAGAACATAGAAACTACTTACCTACAGGTTTTTATTCTACAAACAGTCAATTTTGTTTTTCCGCCGTTTGAAACACTTTCAAACAGGAATGTGAAGGAACGAATTCTTGGAATTCTCTTCAAGGTCTGTTAACGAAATTTTTTTAATTTGTTGCGTCCTTAATCTTATCATATCATTTATCGACGCGTCACTTCGCCGTTTGTCGAGCGTAGAGCGGGGAGTAATCCTCCATTAACGTAGCGTACGTTTGTCTCGTCTCGTCTATCGGTTGTCAAGAGGACCGTCAGGTAGAATCTCCGCGTACGCGCCTCCTACGTCGCGCTCCTGCGTCACTACCCAACGACCAAATATAGGAAGGAATGAGGAAAGGGATAGGGTTTAGGACACTTCACAGGGGTTGGACTAGCCCTTGTGAAGCAGCCACACTCGTTTTGTTAGAACAAATTTCACATGAGAAACACAATCAACGAATTTTTTGATGAAATAATGAAACCTGTATTTTCAGCGTGTGAGTGTTATAGGTTCTCCATTCATATTTAAATATATATTTCGTATTATTCTGCATACCAAAGGCTCGTAAGACATTGAACAGTACTAACGAAGTTACACATTGTATCTTTCTTTTATCTGAGGTGATAGTTGTTTTCGGAACTTAGAAGCATATTTCATATAAAAAGACTTTCAAAATATCCAGATGAATGTTTTAATTAAGCAAAAGCACATTCAAAGACATACGGTCTTTGAAGAGTCATGATTTGTATTTTTACTGAACAAAAATTGTTTTTTACATTGATGATTGTTGCTATTTTATTGCCGGAAAATTGTTTTGAAAGTATTCCTTCCTAATTAGGTAATGGTTAGGTAATAGGTAATTGGCTACGATAATGAATACTGACAAAAAATTTGGATGTGAATGGGCTTTCCACAGTTTTGCTTCTGCCTTTGAAGCTAAAATATATTGTTTCGATTTCAATGATCCTAATGTGAGTACTATATACTTGGGTCTTTTATCAACAAACTATTGGCGGTTTCAGGGCTTACTACGTTACAGACCCAATACTGCGCATGTTTGTATTTTTTTGTAATTCCAGAGGACTTTATACAGTGCTTTGTGATCCGAACAGCAGAGTAAATGAAGTGCTACTAACGCTGCAAATCAACAAAGGTTTTCGAGCAGATAGGGAAAAAGAACGACACAATAGATCTGCGGAGAGGCATTTTTATTACAAAAACGACTATTCAACAACACAAAGAACAACAGACTGTACAAGTAACAACGTGAGTATGGTGCGGATGAGAGGATGCGGGGCGAGAGTAAGAGAGCGGGGCGAAATCCGCTGTGTGCACTCTCCAGTTGTTTGAGAGCAAAAACGCTCTCAACTTTCTCGTTGGTCCTCGGTTCTTCGTGAAGTAAAACTGAAACTAGAGCTGAATGTATCTGTGGTACAAATCTTCATCTCTATTTCTTTGATTGGTCCATCATTTGGCTCAATAAAGGAATCAGCAGTGTTGTGCAAATCGATTTTTAAGTAATGTACGCTTGAAAATACACTCAATCTAGGCGATTTTTTTTCGAGCTGATTGTGCTTCAGATTACACTTGACTGTCTAGAGGACGATTTATAACATCAGCCTACGGGTCGATCAGGCGTTTTTGATTTGTTTCGAGAAAGTTGAGCGCAGTCTGTGCTCGACACAAAAGAGAGCGTCCAGAGCTTGAACTCGCTAGCGGCTCTCTAATGAGGGTGTGCGGATGCAGTCACAAAGGGGTAGCCTAGTGCCAGCCGTGGCCGCCGTGGCTGGATTTGATGTGGTGGTAGACGTGCTTGTAGATAGGCACGTGGACCGCGTAGGGCTTGGGCACGGGCACCTCCACGGGCTTCTCAACGGTCACCGGGTAGGGTTTCTCGATCTCGATGGGCACCTTCTTCTCGGTGACCACGTGGTAGGGCTTCTCGACGGGCACTTGAATGGTCTTGACTACTTCCACGGGGACCTTGATGATCTCCTGTGAGCCAAAGAGAAACAACAGGATGAGATGGAAAAAATACACTGCGATGATACAACAACGCGCTGATAGTGAAACAAAGTAGTTGAAACCTTAGTTCCACACAGTTTAAACATATTTAGCAAAACAATGTGTGACGGGAATAAATTATATAATAGATAAAAATAGAGATAATAGATGCAATAGTTAAAAATAGAGATGGATACAATCACATAATTGCTCTAATAAGTCCTGTGTTTTATTTTTAAATGGCAAATATTTTCAGTTGGCTCTTGATTGTTATCATGACTTGTTTCTGACATCGCTCAATCAGTGCAACGTAATCATTTGTTTCTGTAATTAAAATCTGTAATTGCTTATAAATTATGTAAGTTTGTATCTATATAAAATTTTCTTTCTTTTCAAAACTCGTTTTTTTTACTTTATAACTGTATTCTTTTGTTTCAATGATCTACCTCACTAACTGAATAAGATCAGTAAATATCCCGAATAGAGTTCGTCGTGACCTAATTTAGGATCTGAAAGTGTGGTTTGTCCGTGTAGTTTGTTACCTGTTTTGACTGTGTTTGCTTTTCCTCCATCACACACCTTTAACATATTTACGGAATTGGAAACATGAAAAATAAATATTTGTTCCGGAAATGATCTACTTTGTTTTCTCGAGTGAGAGCTTCGTTGAATTGGAGAGACGTTTAATGATTTCCGCTTCGTTGGTTTACAATTTTCTTTCGCTTCTTGGCATTATTAGAAGTCAACTGTAGGTTTCCCGATGTGCACTACGACAATATTTACAGACGGGAATTTCATTTCGCTGAATATTGCTGACGAAAGAAAACAATCATAAATTTTTATTTTAATGTCTCTACGGGATATCCAAACATTCCTGATATTGATTCACGTAAATCAAGAATTTAAGCAACGAAGCCAAAATTGTTAAAAAAATCTTCATGGGCGTTGCACACCCCGCTGAAATTCCCAAGAGCATAATTTAAATGCATAATGTCCGATCATGGTTGAGACGAAGAACGATGATACGGCCGCGTATATTACCAAAACATATTTTGCCACCGGACGAAAATAACGGCCAATGCGAATTCGCCATAAATCATTGGCTGCGGGGCACCTATGGCCGAAAGCTGTCGAGGGTTGTCTGGCCGTCCAGCTTCGCTCCGCTTCCCCCTCACCCCCGTCACGCTCCACTGCCCCGAGTCGCCCCGCCCCCTCACGTCAACGCCTCTCCCCTCAACTCTGCGTCTGTCCTGCCTCAACCTCTTATACCCTAGCTGTGGCCTCTGCGCCCACACATTCCTCTCGCCTCCATCTTTTCTCTATATTACCATTATTCTCTCCACACATTCATCTTCTCAGTTCCTTCCTCAAACAATTCTAACTCCATGACTCCCCAACCGTCTCCATTCACCAACTTCCATTACGCCCTCGTCATCTCCTTCTATACATCTTATCCTCTTCCCGTGTCTATCCACCTTCTGTTCCACCCTCTTTCTATCCATCCTGTCTTCCTTCCAAGGCCACCACCCTCCTCTCTCCGCAGGCGCAGAGTCCTCCCCGCCCGCGCGGTCGCTTTCACGCCCCTCCTCGTCGCCCCTTTGCGCCCCGCCCGCTCGGCGCCCGCGGCCGCGCAGCAATTTATCACGCCTTCCGATACGTAACGAGTATCGGACCGTCGCGATCGTGCTTGCCTCACACCTCCGCCCCCTCCTCTCCTCTCACCCTGCCTATCTTCCCTCCTCCCGCTCTCTCATACTGGTCGAGAAGGTGATATTATTGGTACTCTATTGAGAGGGGAGATGCCCAAAGGACAATCATATCACAATGTCCTGGTTCGTGATTTAGCGATTGCATAGTGTAAATTCTTTGGACGGCTTTCCAAGGTGATAAACAAAACCAATTTTCTTTGTAATAGTTATTTTGTATTTTATTTAAATCAGTTAACAAACCTTAAACTTGTGCTCATGATTTTTTCTAGATTCAACGAAGCATTGAATTCAATATCCTTCATGAGTAAAGCTTCAGAGATTAGAGACTTACTATATTCAATTATAAGAATGACAACCAGAAAGATGCGGTGAGTCACTGATTTCAACCTTCGGAAAGAAATAGTAAATCTCTGGTTTGTCACGAGTATGTGAATTGAAAATGAGGATAATCTGATGTCGAAGAGAGGAGAAAAATGGAAATAGACGGTTTTGTCACAGTACTATATTCTTATGTTGTCAAAATTCGGGCAACGACAAGAATGCCAGTCCAAAAGTATTTGGAGAAAATTAAAACGTATGAGTTGCTTGCGGGCGTAGGTCCGTGCGCCAGCCCACTGTGCACTGAAGCCGCGCGCGAGCGGCGAGCGCATGGACGACAGCCGCCAGATGGCAGCGCCGCGCCGTTGGCTGCAGCAACAAGGGAAGGACGCGGCGACCTACCCGGATCGATTCTCGATACCGCAATTAGTTCTCCACCGGCGCGTTATATGAGTTTCCCCTCTTTTATGGCGAAAGTAAAAAAAAACTGCATGAAAAAGCTCTGCCTCATTCTCTGTTCTAGTGTTTTCGTTACTTGACCCTGACGCTTCGGGTTCATGTCCGCACGGGACACATAAGCCCTGGTTAACATTGATGTTTGTCGAGCGGTTGCTATTCTTTAGTGGAAGTAAACTCATTAATTTCACTGTTCCGGACTCTTTTGAAGATTGCCACTAAATGGAGAGAATTGGTACTGGTTTTCGTTTGAGAGAAGTTTTGAAGATAACCGAAGTTATGAAGACAGCTGACGAGCCACATGATAATGTGGTGTAGAATGCGTAGAATTGTAATGACACATGTATATTCGCGTATGTTCTAAGAACGATTTCATCAGTGTACAGCAACACTTTTAATTCGCCTCCGGGATTGAAAAAAGCCAACGTGTGTCTGTGGTATTGCTTACATCAGACTTAAAATACCCTCCTCAGAATGGAGCAAGGGATCTGTCATGACTCTCCCCTGTGCACGCCTACGAACTGCTAAATAACAATTTTCCATAGATGAAAAGTGTTTTCTCACACGGCAGCGCTTGGAGTATTCAGAATAATTGCACAAGCAAGATTAGCTGCATTTTTTAGTGGCCGATCAGCCTAGCTCTGCATAGCTCAGAGTTTTGGGGAACTGCGGGCGAATCCAGAAGTATTTTGAGCGGGGGGGGCGGAGATTTCAGAATGGACCTCCCATAAATATGTTTTGAAAGACTCGTAATATTTTTAAATTTTTAGCTATAAGTCAAAAGGAAACGGCATGTTAATAATTAGAATACTACTTTGAATGTGGTGATATTTTTATATTGTAATTATTTATAACAAGTGAATAAAAATTAAATATCAAAATAAATAATTGGCCCTTCCTCGCCCCCTTTGGATCCGCAACACCGTGGAACTAGGATTCTCAAGTCTCTCAACGTCTCATACACACTCACGTACACAGCTTCCCTCACGAACCAAACAGAACGTACCTTCTGGAAGACGGGCACTTGGACCGGGACGTGCACGGGCTGGGGCACCGGGTGCGGCACGTGGATCTGGGTGGGCACGGGCACCTTCACCACCTTGACGCGCGGCGCCTGCGCGCGGTGGAACACGTTCACGTGCTCCTGGATGGGCTCGTAGCTGCCCGCGTCGTGGCCGCCGTCGCCGCCCAGCGCGTACCCGCCGCCGCCGCCGCCCCCGTAGTGGCCGCCCTCGAGGCCGCCGTGGCTGAAGCCCGGCGCCGCCGCCGCCAGCGTCGCGGCTGCCACCAGGGCTACGGAAACCTGCGGGGCACACGCACGCCGAGACGGTCATTGATTGTTCGCATCAACAATTATTCCCTTAAGTGTAGTGCGTGTTCTTAATCATGGGAGGTGGAGGAGTTCTTCCCCGCTGAAAAGTGAGATCCGATGCTGACCTCAATGGCTACTTGCGGGATATACCTATTCAGGTATCTCCCCATAGCGTGGCGGCGACACCACAGCCGGAACAGGCTCTAAGCATATCAGACCGTGCTCCTGACATGTGTGATGAAGTGCACACAAGGATTAGTGTGTAAATAAGAATAAGTCAAGGAAGAGGAAGGACAGATCGCGCGCGGTCCGTGGCCCTTTTGTCAGGGTACAGCTCCGACATTCACCTAGTGTTGATCGGAGAAATCATGGAAAACTGCCGATCAGAGCAGCCGCCCGCTAGAATTCTTCTCCAGATAGCGAATTTGACCTATCTATTTAGTCGAAAATCACGTCACCCTCGGGATTCTAATCCTTTGACCTTCCTTTCAGAGGCACTGCAGTGACGTTAGTTGATGCCTTGAGGCACCTCAGCCGGTACGTCGAAAGAAGGGGTGGAAAGTGGTAGTGAATCAGATACAGGGGTAATCGCAATGTTACTCCCATGACATATGGATACAGATTTTAACCAAAGTGGTGATAATTAAATAGGGGTTGGGAACTTCACGTGTTTAGATATTGCTTTGAGTGTAATGATGAACATTCAATGACTTAATTGATACAGCAGTAGTTCAGCTGCATTGACAGGAATCAATTATTTAAGTCATTTGGAAATAGAAACGTCCTTCTACGTTCTCGAGGAATACGCAAGACTTGAGTATAGCGCAAGGAGCTATTTTATAGATAATCGGATGTCACAGGCTTATACTTGTGATAAATATAATATTAGTAATTCAACCAATAAAACAATTTATCTCTTTTTGAAATCCTCACACAACTGTGCGTATGTCATATTTCGTCACCATTTGATACATCTTACTGTATGGTTTATATCGTAGAAAGCTACGTTAAATGAGCCACCATTTTATGCAAATATCATTTTAAAAGCAATTGAATAATACAATACACAAATAATGAATCATTTTAATGTGTATCTGAAATAAAATAAAAGATCTAAAATTAACGGGTGTGGTACGAGAAAACACGTTATTTTATCGAATTATGAAATTGCCACAGGGGACCAGAAAAAAACAGTAATAGATCACTATCTTCATTAAACCCGTTGTCCTTGGTCATAAATCCAGAAACGAATGAAACTCTATGTGGTGTTTGATTAGAGATGAAAACGGTGCATCGAGTCGTAATTGGAGCTCATATAACATGTCGGCAAAAAATGCTCTACTTCATTTGAAACAAACTACAATATCGTTCGTTGGTGGTGGCTATACATTCAATGGATAAATATAAACAATGAGGACTGGAATAACATTTCATTCGAAATGAAACTCATCAATTTGTGCGTGCGAGATTTCCTGACAAAAGACGCCCCTGCGAGCGGGAGTTAGAGAAATGAAAGGAACTCTGTTTCAGATTCTCTGGGGCTATAAATTTTCTACAAGAAGAATGGTAAAATGATGTGTTCATTAGTTGAAGAAGGTTCATTAGTGTGAGTCTCATATTCAATATGTACCCGCAACTTTGTGTTTAATATTGCTGCAAAAAGATATTACCTCAAGAAATTGAAATCTGCAAACCATAAAACATTTTACCCTCAAACGTCGATAAGAACCATAAAACTAATACGAGTATGAATGTATTTGAAATGATAACACATATGAGCATTGGATGGCGCAATAAATATTACTATTTAACAGATTTTAATGCCTCTTGTTTTGAGTCTTTGAAATTCCCCAAACCTTATTTCAGCAGTCATGTTATCAGCTAAATAGGTGTTTGAAAACTATGCAAACAAGTCGACAGAACATTGCAGGTAAGATACTGTACGCTCCACTTTTCTTGGTATTCCACAGCGGGATGCGGGGAGAGGAGGTCTCTAGCTCCGTCAAGGCTTAAAAAGTCGTACTGGCTGTTGGCAGAAACTTATCGGGAGAAAGCGTGACACGGCAAATACTACAATTATTTTGAAGGTACGAGGTGGTTGTTGGCAGCATTATTAATTGGTACTGAACGTTCGGAGTCGGATCTAAGTATATCAATGGACCGTGCTATTCAGTGCTGAACAAGGACTAGGGAGCTCGTGTTCAAGAATACTTGCGGGAGCAATACGTTACTTATCAGAAACCGTTTTGAGCAAATACCCTTCAAAGAGCAGCATTTAGCACTGAACCAGAACCTGGGTTCCCCCTCCCCCCACCACAATCAGCATGGAAGGTACCTGGGCATCCTTCATCTTGCCATGCCACCCGGCGCCTCCTCCGGCTCCTCCCCGGCCTGCAGCGCCTTCACCCCATCCCCCCTCCGGCTCTTCGCTTTGCTTCCTCAGCGTCTGCTCGCGCGCCACGTGTTTGTCTTGTTCGTCGCCGCCCGCATGCCCGCCCGCCCGCCAGAGCCGCAAAAGGGGGTCGAACACACGTGGCTGTTTGGATTTCAAATTGCTCCCGCGGAGCCGCCCCCGGGCGCCCCGCCCCCGCCCCCGCCTCGCTCTGCACAGCCTAAGCGCATTACGTGCCTAAGCCGCACCGGTGCGACGTTGGATGTAGGTAGAGAGGTCCCCTGAACGGGGGGAGCAGCGAAGGGGAGGGCGAAAGAGAAAATGGGGAATGTTGCGGAAGAGGGGTTTGGAGGAGTGGTGCAGCGATCCCAATGTGGTGGAGTGCAGTGGTAGAGTGCGAGGTGTAGACGTGGGGAGAGCGAAGGAGGAGGTAATGCGATGAGGGAGAGAGGGAGGAGAGGCACGAGAGGAGATAGGTATGGTGTGTGATGGAATGGGATGCTGATGGAAAGGTAATGGAGGAGAAGGACGAAACAATGCAGGAAGGTAACAGAATGCGCGAAGGAATGGAGTAGAGAGGAGAGGAGAGAAACATGAAGAAATGTGAGAAATACTTGAACGAACGGAAGATAAGTATTTTGCGGGGAGGCAAGTGTACTGAACTGTGAGAAATTGTATGGGTGAGAAAGATAAAAGTGGAAAAGGAAGTAGTAGAAGCAGTAATAAATGGCATGTTGTTTTTCTAAGCAGTATGTTTAGATATTTTTTAACATCAGAATTAGTTCGAATATAATTATTATTAGTATAAAATAAAAATGTATGGATTTTGATACTAATGTATTGGGATTCCAATTTTTACCGTGATTTGCACAGAAAGTTTTCTTGAACAAAATGGTAGTAAGTACAGTTCCTGGCATTGCTCATACAGACAATGAAAATCAAGATGGTTTTTTTTTCATTATTATTTATGCTGTAGTGCAGCATAAATAACCAAACCCTCTAGTTTTACCTTCATCGACGGATATATTCACCATAATTGAATTTCCTCCAAGTTGTAAGTAGATATCAAGACGATTTTGAGATAAAACATGGGCCATTTTTCGTTTCACAAATTAAATATCGTTGTTTCTTCATCAGTACACCCGAAACCCGCAACACTTCAAGTGTGCTTGCAGTATTACTGTTGCTGCGATTCAAGGCGAGCTTGGCGAGGAGCACTCGGCGCTATCTAGCGGCACTTCGCTTCATTTAAATTACGGAAAGAAGAGGCGGGAGACGGTGATTGCGAAAGCGGAACTTGGTCGTTAAATCAAACCTCGGACTGTTTTATCGAATGCTCACTAATAAATGAACCACCCTCCTCTGACCCGTCCATTGTCGAATCCTTCAGAAGACTCCTCGTTTTTGCTGCACGCTATTGAACTTGCCTCTTTCTCTGAAATTCTCTGTCTCCCTCATTGTTTCTTATGAACTACAAATAAGGAGGTGAAATGTAACAAAATCAATTATTCTAAATATTTTTCGTTTTGGTTTGGAAAGTATCAATGGTTTTTCTACTTCGAAACAAAACCAAAATGTTATCTATTGCGGTAAGTTTCGAAACTATACAATTTTTTTCTACTTCGCTACGTTTCGAAAGGAAACGAATATTTTGTTAAAGTCAACTTTGTTTCGCCATATAATGTAATGAATTTTTAAATGACGCTGTCGTCATATTTCACTTTACATACTCGACTACAGAATACATCTACTACCACTGCACTATCCAGCTAGAATCACCATCGCAATTTTGTCATTGATATTCTCTTTTCAGCAACCCGACACAAGAACTATACATACATTTTTGTCTGTTTGCAACAGATCATATCTAATATTTAGATTCTAATATGAGTCCTTACTTTTATTTTCAAGCCACTTTATTTCTCCTTTTATGTTTATACTACGTTTCCATAGTTCCTAAGACTACAGCATTACATCCCATTCATTTTTATTCATCTGTATTTTTCTAGAGTCAACTTTACTTGGAGATACTTTTTGTAATAACTTTAAAAATATTTTAAAATTATCTACATTTAAATTACGCGTATCCTGGAGTTATGAATAGAACAAATAATTGAGTGGGGAATAATCTAACATTAATAAATCGTAAACAGTTATGCACAATGACAATATAACCCTCTATTAGTGAATGGGTTATTATTCACCGTAGAGTCGAGCGGTGTCGGTGCCCTTGCTATAATCCGCCAGTGCCACTGCTGCTATTTGTACGTCTTACCACCCACTCCTGCGCTCTCTCGCTGCCGCGCGGACGAAAGAAAGACGGGGCGCGTCGCTGTTCCTCTCCCGGCAATTAAAACTTGCGTCGCCCTTCAGCGTAAACATTCCAGAGATTTTTCTTGCGTAAGGCCGAAGGCGAGCGGTGCTCTGTCGACGAGTGAAACCGAGTGGCGAGTGGGTGAAGGAGGGTGAAAATCGAGGTGGTGGCGGATCAAAATCGGAGTGGCTAAAGGCGAGAAAAAATCAAGGCAAAGGTGGGTCAAAATCGGGGTGAAGAAGGGGATGAATGAGAATGAAAATCGGGATGGAGACTGATCAAAAGGGGGAGACGAATCAAAATCGTGGTGGGGAGTGGTCAAAATGTGTGTGGAAGCCGGTAAATACGAGTGTGGATGGGGCAAAATGTGCATGGAGACCGGTCAAAACCGTGGTGCTGACTGAGGAAGGGTTTCGGATGCGGGAAAGAGGTAGAATGTAACTGATTTTGTTTAGCATGTAGACTGAATGAAGTCGGGTCGTTGGCGTTGCAAAGGTGAGGTGAGGTGAGGACGACCGCGGGAGAGATCCGTAATTATTTACTTTCACGATCGCGTTCAAAAAGTTGCACCCGGTTTCTTCATATAGCGTTCTCTTTCTTTAACTGGGCGAGTTTTTCTGCCTCTTTCTTCCCGTCTAGATCTCTCGTCTTTCGTTTTGCGCCCTATTTATCTTAACTACGTCTTTCACGCTCTTAGAGAATGAATAGTATGTTCTCATTTAAAGTTAGTAAATGGCAACACATTACTCTTGAATGAATTATGCGACTAAAAATTCATAAATTACCACTTTATACACAATAATATAATTTAGTGACAAATGATAGGTACTAATTAGATCTTTTTTAGTATTATTGCATTTTTCACTTTTATATTTTTGAAACGATGGTGCTATTTTCATACTAATATTTTCTCATAAACACTACAAATAATCGTGCCTGAATCAAACTTTTGTCTTATTCTGTGTTGTTTGTTCTGATTAAGATTGTTGATTAGAGATTGTTCCGTGTAAGTTCAATCAGCCTCCTCATTTAGCTTCTTGTTGTTTAATATGAATGATTTTGATAAATTGAGTTTTGAAAGAATGATATTCGCATGTTCCCAGCCGCTTGAGATCCTCGTCTTGCTCCCTTCGTATCGCCCGCTCTCTTATTTTATCATTTTCGCCTTTTTCTTACGTACGCTCAACGTTTCCTTTACCGAGATCTATGATTCTGTCTTCCTCTTCAGATCTGCATTTGTCTTGTGTCACCCCTTGCACTCTTGTTCTCTTCCCGCTCGGTCCCATAACTATCTTTGCCTAGATGTTCGTTTCGGTTCATGAGTCCCGAGGAGATTGCAGTAGGGTAAGAAATTATATAAAACTTCGATAACATTCCTTTTCCACATGCGTTTCTTTCTATTTGTTTTCATCACGTTTTATCGCAAGTGAAAAGACGTTTTCACTGAAAATTATTCCAAGAGATTGTTCCGTTGCATTTCTCGGAGAGAGAATTCCTTGTTTCAAAGCCAGAAATCATTGACTTCGTATTGATTTCGTATTTTCCAAACGCAGAATGGGTTGGAAATTCCTAGAAGTGATTATATGCTTCGGATATTCCGAACAAAGATAAAAAAGTTTTCCGTAACTGCAAAGAACATAATAAGTCCGCATTGACATTTCAGTAAATTTTCCAACGGGTCGATTTCCGATTTGGAGAGTTCTTTGAAAATGTGATACAAACTTGTCAATTTTGTGAAATATTCTGAGAAATTGAACATTGCCTGTACACCGTAGTCTCGATTTCCTTTCTATCTCAAAAAATTAAAGCATTTTTTCTTTACTTGGAGAATAACTATATCATTGTTAACGACATTAACAATATTAAAGTGAACGACAGTGAATTAATGTAAATTGAAAAATTTATAATGAATTGTTTTCTGTAAATTTTTTGCAATTCTGAGACATAGTGAGTATGCAACTAATTTCAATAAAAAATCTTAGTATTTAGAAGATTACGTGGCTCATTCCCATTACGTAGGATTATTTACATTCAAAAGAGCAAAAATAGATATAATACGTTACGGACAAGTTTAAATTTTGTTCTGAATTTTAAAAAACGAAGACAACTTAACAACCCCTATATGAGGTGGCAAAAAATGCTACAAAATGCATCGTCATTTCTCTCCGTAGCTCTAGTTTTTCATGTACAAAGTAATCTACTATTCGAAAAGTCAAATTCTTTAAACGTTAGTGAAATTAAAAGCAATTTTTTGTCTTACAAGTTTTTCAAAGAGGTTACAGTTGAGCATCAACCCAACAAATGAAGCGATGTATTAAACGTATAAACTCTTGACAGAACTTTGATAACTCATCTCTCTCCCGTAAAATATCATGGAAATCATTCAAAAAACTTAGTGAATAATGAAAATCCTTAGTATAAAATCATTTGATATTAATTGAATTTGGAGAAAACTTTTTGATAAGTAAAATGGTAGAATAAACCTTGGCCAATCATTCCAATTTTCAGTTTTGACTTTACCATAAAATATCTGTCTTAAAGATGCTTCTCTGAATTATCCTTTGATATATTAGTGTCGATTTAATATCTGATTTGCTATGCCAAGAGATTTCTGTTCCAAAATGAAATTGCATTGTTTTCAAAACTTAAAATCAGTCGTAATAAAATCGTGTGTGTGGTCGGTAGACCGCAAAGCGTCAACTTACGAAGATGCACTGCATGCTGGGAGTGGAGCTGTGCGGAAGCGTCTCAGTCGGAGGCTGCGGCTGCAGTGGTGTCGGAAGCGTCGGGGCGCCTATTATAGTGCTGCAGCGGGAGCGTGGACGGGGCGGGACGGGGTGGGGCGGGGTGGGGCGGGGTGGGGCGCTGAGGCGCGGTGCGGAGCGATGCCCCTCCTCTCTCTTTTCCTTTCACTATCTCCAGGCGCCGTCCCGTTTGCGCGGCGGGCCACCTCCTCCCCTCCGCCGCTATTTCACCTTCACTCGAGTGCGATGGGACGCGAAGCAGGGCGCAGCGATGCGAGGGCGCCGCCTGAGCAGCGGGGTTACGAGGGGGCGGGGAGGGCATGGGCGAAGCAGGGGAGTGGGGATGGGTGGGGAGGTGATTCGCGACGCAGGGATGGGCTGGGCGGAACGGCTGAGACGGGGATGGATGGGCAGGGTGAGGATGGAACGAGCAGGGGCGGACAAGGAATGGAGATGGGCGAGGTGGGAATAGGGAGGATTGAGAATGGGCCGAGAGGGGATGGTCGGGGTGATTTGGGCGGGGCGGTATGAGCGGGATGTGTGGGTGAGGCGGGAATGGTTAGGGTGGGGATGGGGGGCCGAGAGGGAAAGGGCGGCCGGAGTGGGGCGGGGAGGCGAGAGGACGAGGAGCGGAATGAGAGGCACGATGGGGGCGTGGCCGGGTTTGAGGTGCCGCAAAACGCAAGCGTGTCAATCGAGGGCGCGGACGTGAGGTGCGCAGCCATCGCCGGTCCTCTCTCATCGCGGCGACCCGTGGCGCCGCAGTCAGCGCGCTGGCTTTCCACTCGCGGTGCCTTGCTGCAAACTCACGCCGATCCATGCAGATTTTGCGGTGAACAGCCGCGGTAACGGCTGGTAATAATTTAGTGTAGTTTTAGTAGTTTAGTTAATATTAGTATTAATAAAAATAATATTCCTTCTTCACCTCCGTCACTTTCCTTCCATTCACTGTCGTGGTCGATATCTTCCTCGCTATCTTCACCGCCATCTGCATGGCCGTAGTTGACCGCCATTATCACCATCGTTACTTTCTATCGTCACCGCCATCGTCGCCGCCATCGTCGTCACCGTCATTATCATCACCACCGTCGCCGCCAATGACACCGCCGTCACCCATCTCCTCCTCCTCAGTTTTCATTTTGTCAGCTTCCGTCCTCTCCATTACCTCCACCCAGCTTCATTCTTCTCATCACTTTCTACACTCTCCACGATTCTCCCTGGGGCGGTGATTCGCTCAAAGGATATGTTCAATAACTGCGGTTTTTAATTGTGCAAGAAAAATATTACTCTTGATAGTTGGAGCTGGCAATCAAATGAAAAAACCCTATTGCAACGGTGCCCATCCTACAGCCTCCGACCACCAGTTGACCTACCAGTTGTGGTCCGTAATACTCGGAAATACTAGAATGTTTCTCGCGAATTTTAACTGCACCATTTAACAAGAAATTTACTCTTTAATTATTTTTGCCATACAAGACATATTTTTCAAGACATATGTTCGAGAAATTGTAAGATAAATTACAGAATTATCAGAAAAAAAATAAGATTTTTCTATGGTCACTTACTCTCCTTACATTGTAAGGAGGTTTATCATTAAAAAAGAATGAAAATATGCAAGGGTTTGAAGAGTTCTTGCAATACTCTGACCCCAACAACATTATTTTTGTCATATACTCTGATAGTTTTCGATCACTTATCACGAATAGATCTATTCCCTCTTTGGTTTCCTCTGGTGTTGTAATTTAGGGGTATTTCCTAGAACCGACTATATCAATAAATATAGTATATTATATTAATAGATCACTAGATCAATTTCCAATAATTGAAACAGACTTGACGAATACTGCGATAACATAGTATAGTACATATGGATACAGAGTACAACAGTTCTTTACATTATTAGATGTTTTTATATTGTCCTAGGTAGCAAGACTGCGTTCACAAAGCAGACTGCGTTCACTAGGATGGACACTATGTAATTTTTTTTCAATGTCGGTGCGCTTTATAAATTAATATTCCACGGGTGGACATTTTATCGCCCGCCGAGGATTCGGGCCGCGTCGACAGGGGAGGCGCTGACTCAGCTCCCGTGCCGGCACACGGGAACGGTGGCGGCGCTTAACGTACTACCTTCAAGAAGACGCTGAAATCGGCATCCTTCGGCTAGAATTCATTCTTGGCACCTACGAAACATATTTTGATTTACCTTTGAAGTAAGTTTCGAGGAATTCCTGCAATTTTCTCTTCAATACAGCACCGGAGTTCTTCCTCCGAATGCGGGTTTTCTGCATACACCTGAACTTTCAAGAACCCCCAAAGGGAAAAGTCACAAGGGTCACAAGGGATCTGGTAGTCTAGACAATAACCCTTGATCGTCACTATAAAAAATATTTACGTTCGTGGATCGAACAGCAGTGCGAGCAGTTGCCGCATCCTGTTGAGAGTAACAACAGAACTTTTTTTGTGGTGTCAATTGTTCGAAGAATAATGTCAATATGTGATTTAAGTACGACATCAATAGTAACGGTGCCGTTGAAAAAAATAGGTTCTATAATTCATGTGGATCTCAATGAAGTCTTCGTGAAGTCTGTGAGGGTTTTCTGCACTCTAATAGAGATCGTTTCGTTTGTTGTATCCACTCAGATGATACTACACAATAAAATAATGAACAAATGACGAGCCATAGGCTTTCATTCAATTAATTTTAGAATTTTATTAAACTTTATTTTTTGTACTATTAAAACGATTAATAATAGCAAGCGATAAAATAAATATCTGAAACCAACTACCCTTCATTTAAAGCAAAATCTCGAAATTTGGTACAATGGAAAGCTTGAACTTGTTTCTAAGCGAAACCCCTTATTTTGTTAAATATAAGGATTTCTCAAATTTTCTAAATGTCGAAGGTTAGAATGAAAATAGGAACTGTACTATATTTATAAGTGCAAGTTTTTCTATATGGCAAAAATATCAAGAAACAATTTCAGCCATTTTCCAGAAAATGCTGAAAAGTTCTTAGGTGCTTTATGTATGTATTCCCAAAACTTAAAATATCTTAATGACCTCATGGTGATGGAATGACACATCAAGATCTTCCTGACAGATTTATCAACTTTCAGCTCAAAAGCTTTTCATCTGACAGCTATGCGTGAAACATCCTTCCATTCAGACATCTATTCCTATATATAAACCGATTATCGGGTACAAAATTGCACGTATTTCCTGTCCACCTGCATCACTCATAGCCAGTTGGGAAGAGCACTAACAGGTCTTAATTCTTACGTATGTGCGAAGTTACAGCTGAGTAAAACCATACACACGGATTTTACGACCGATATTCGAGATCATATTGTTGAGACTCTCTATACTATAGTACAGGTAGGAAAAGTAATAATTGAAATTATCAATTGAAAAATATCTCTAACGACTTCTGTCGGTCGCGATAAATGAATCGATCTTCGTAGCTTCTGCGCCGATAGTTCCACTCTCGGAAGGAAGAGTCTAAGAACTCTAGCGTGACATTCGAAAGCTCTAAATCTCTTATTAGAGCATTTAATTCTCGTACATTCTGAATGATCTTGTGTAGTTAAGAAGATGAAGCGTTTGTTGTAAATTGCACAAGTGAGAACTTGAATTGAAACATTGAAGAGTTATTTCTATCGCAAGTTCTTGAGGCTGACATGTCTTGTCATGACAAGACAGCATTGTCGGGAGACTCTGAAGATGAACATATCCAGACTGTTTGCATTCATCGGCGTAAGAATCATTAAGTAATGAAGAAATTGTCAGTGTCACCTGTCTTGACGAAACTGAAATCGTTTTACTTCTGTTTTTTCTCTCGTAATTCGTGCATGTGAGCTAAGTTTACACGCCAACCATTCTTCTGAGATCTCAGTCACTACACCAACCTCATACAATTGAATTGCCTGTCAGTGCACTCTACACACACGCGTGCATTACAAGCTTTTTTACAGAAGCGAGGCGAGTCGCGCCGAAACTGCTCGGTTTCCTTGATTTTCAAACAAAATGACTTTGTCGCGTCTTACATAGAAAAGAGATAAAAATTCGGAAACGTTGCCGACAATGAACTGCTTTTGTACAAGTTTGGGTCTTGTGGCGCGTCCTCACGGTCATCTATGGAAGCAGTTCAAACAATTGCAATACGTGAACTGGCTTTTCTCCCTGCAAACTAGCCGGCGGTTTTGAGAAAAAAATTAAGTCGAATACGAGTGGTTTGAAATATATACCCTTTGCTGTTAATTCGACCCAAAGTGTGGTTATAATTGATTGAATTTCAAGTACGGTGCCAAATTTGAATTAATTTGGCCACCTATGTGCCAACAGAAGTGGTGAGTTATAGCTAAATAGCCACTTTGTCGATTTGTTGCAAACAAACTCGCTGGTTCGGGAAAGGGAGATAAAGGAAACATAAACCTACTTTTTAGAGATATTTATATTGCCAGTCCTTACTTTTATATAGAGCATTCTTTATAATGATTTTTCGATTCGGAGTAGGCAAATATTTTTTGCATGAACACGATTTCTTCGTAATATTTTTTTTTATCTTTTCCGTTATGCGTATACCAGTTCATTTGGTGAGAGATTCAATTCCTTTGACACGCAAAATTTCGTTCACCTTAAAGGAATCGGTTCTCTGCAACGTAAACAGATGAACGTTGTGATACCAATCAACATTTAAACGTTACACTTAAACTTAGTTTTACACAAAACACATAGTATTATTACAATTTAATAATAATTCTATTACTATATTATTAATTTATTAGTGCTCTATTGTCTTCCGCAACTCCGAAATCCCTGCCAATCCACAATACGGCTAATTTTGTATTACTAGTTGGTAAATCAGAAGTTTATGGTGGACACTCTTCCTTTGATCCAGTGAACTGATTATTCGTGTTTTTCACGCTAGATATCTAACTTCGGACCTTTCCCGTTATACATATATCATCAGTTCACTAGGCGAGGGATTGTTCCTTTGACACGAGACATTTTGGAATCGATTCTTTGCAATGTGAACAGATGAACGTTGTGATAACAGTCAATCAACATTTGCACGGTATATTTAAACATTAGTTTTACATAAAACACAAAGTATTATTACAATTTAATAGTAATTCTATTACTATATTACTAATTTATTAGTGCTCTATTGGCTATTGCCGTTCCGAATCCCCCGCAAACCCACAATTCCACTAATTTTATATTACGCCAAAACAATGAGAAAAATGTATCATGAAACGTTGACACGTACTTTTGATAACACACAAACTAAGCGAACAACACGATAAGTGTACAGAAAAAATAGTAAATAAGTAAAAGTAGTCATAGATTCTTTAATTAATTCATTTTTTCATCGTGTCATAGATTTTCCTAGAGTGGTAGGTGGCCATGGCGTTCTTTGCATTAAAAATCTCCAATGTTATAAATTGTAAACTCAGTAGCAATATTGTGAAGTGATTTGCATTAAGAGAGTCTATGATGTTATAATTTGTATAATCAGTGAAATATTGTGAAGTGATAAGTAATTGTGAAGTGCTATTTAAATGTTTCTCAAAATAATACCAATTTTCCTCACCAAAAAATAACCATTGCTAATAAATAAGGGAACCGAATCTTTCGACTAGTGAGCTGGTATACGTATAACGGAAAAGAGCCTTTTTTTGGTAAATCCCGAGTTTAGGGTGGCACGTTTCCTTTGATTCACTGATTCGGTTCATTAGCAGAGAATCGACTCCATGAACTGAATCCTTGTTTATACGTAGTAGTCGCGTGTAGTTCTACACAAGTTCATGATGTTACAGCAATAAATATAATTATTTAAAATAAAGGTAGATCGGGAGAATAGCTACCCCCTGCTCCAAAGCCCCCTGTACGTATAAATCTCCGTAGCAACGTACTCTCATTAGATGAACTGATTATTCGTATTTTTCACGCTACAAATTTAATTTTAAAACCTACACAATTCTTTAACCAACGCATTTTTTTCACCAAGTGGTCCGCGACGACGGATCCAACGTGCTACGTTCGCGAGGGCCTTCCGGCCCTCGCTCTCGAGACCTGGTGCGCGCCTCCACTCTATTATATACCTCCCTCACTTTTAAGAGAATTTATTTTAAAGGGAACACTCACTTTTAAGAAAATTTATACCTTCCATCTCAGTAGACACACAAACCTATTTGAAGAAGACTTCAAATGCGAAAATACACACAATTCCACGCCAACAAATTATCATGTGACTTCTTCTCATTTAACATTGTACATAAATAATTCAGTTGTTATAGTGAACCGCGCAACTACAAACATAGGAATCGCGAGAAATAATGAATCATAAATGGAACCAAAGGAACCGTGCCACCCTAAACTCGGGATCAACCCTTTTTGTTTAAACTTGGATACACTGTCAACGATTTTTTTCTTCCGAGAAAATGTATTAGTTTTTGGTGTTCATCTTTGATAGTTATTAATTTAAACAGCTTTGTATGATAGAGTGTTTTATACTGCTTTGAATTATGCTGAAATTTCTACAGAAACAAAGATGAGTCATGTTGTCTAAATAATGTTTATACATTCTCTTTCCTTACAAAATTATACATTCAAATTCACCAGAAAATTTGGTTTACATATTATCCCTTATATTTTCGTACAAAAGTGCTTAAATAATGTGACTAAAACAGTCTTTGTTTACGAAAAGTATGGATATGAGTGAGAGGCGGCTCGTGGATATCCGCACGTTCGCATGTTCACACCCAAACAACTGCGGTGCAATTTTTCTTAAACATTTCTTAACATGAGGGGAATACAAGTCCTCTCAGAGCGTTTCCGAAATATGGTATTTGAAAACACGCGCCGTTCGGAAGCTGCGACTGACAGTCCGCCGCCAATGCCCTTCGTGACAGCAGGCTGGAGCACACTCGGGAAATGCAAACCTGTCAGGGGCGTCGGCGGCTCCCGCGGGGCTGGAGAGGAAGGAGGTGGAACAACGGTGGCATATGGACGGTTAGACTCAAACAACATTGAATGTAATTAATTGCACAAACGAACATTTTGAATCGTGCACGCCTTGCTTTTACCATTTTCAAATCGTTTTTTGATGGATGAATTTGGAATATCATTTATCACGCAATGTTGTTCGCATGAAATGATTTAGTATATTACTTCTATTAAAATAAAAAAAATCCACTTCAAAATTTCCTTTTCTCAAATTCTCTAAGGGCAGAAGGATACATTTTTCGTGAATTATAGGCCGTTATTTTCCAATATTATAATTATAAAAGAAAAAGTAAAACTGTTATATTAATTGTATAAGAAAAATATCGTCTCATCAAAACAAATTTCTTTGCGGCTTTCGCCCTTAAACAAGTGCCACCTGTAAGCTGTAAATGACGACACTGGTATTTTTGGCCATATAGAAATGTCGCATCTATGACCTTATTACGCAAACTTAGTCGAAAGGTCAATGGCACTTTGAAGAACGTGCCGACGAAATGAGCTACGGCTGCATTCAAAACTTCCTAAAATGCTTCGGTACACCTAAAGATTCGAAATGAGGCAGCACTCCGAAGCGATTTCCTTCTTGCAATCGGAAAACAGCTCCTCTATAAGCTCCCTGAAGACCAAGTGCCTTTTTCTCATCTTAATTATTGTTTTTCTTTAATATTATGCTTTTAAAAATGTTTTTAAATATTTTTTTAATTTAATTCTCCTAGTTTCAATTTGCGTTTTAATTGCACTAAAGCAGGGTGTCAAACCGCACCCACACGAGCTACTTGCTGGCCTGGAGAGCCCAGTGCTCCTACAGGGAGTGGGCAACTTCCCTGGCGTCGCATTCATTTGCCCTCCAAATCCAGAAAGGGATGTATTCGCGCAAGCTGAATCGGCGCGAGACCGTGAATTAAGGCTTCATACGAAAATATTTTTGCCATTTTTTTTCATCCCATAATCGAGAATTGTGTTATGTTTACATTATTCACTACTTATTACTATTTCATGTTTATTTTCTTACTAAATTCTCCCTTATATAAACGTCTTTACTAAGTGACAGGAATGTCTTTGAATGGCGAATTCTTACCTTATTTCCTTTTATGTTGTTTTATCAAATCATTCAGTTATGTATTGTATTTAGCGTTTATGTGAAATAAATAAACAAGTCTCTACAAGTTAACAATTATCGCTGACGGACGGACAGAGTGCGTTTTTAACGGACAATAATATTTGTCTGTTAAACCTTATGGTTGAACGTAGACAGTTAATGCGTTTGTATCAATCTTATGTAAACAGGACTACAAAATCTAGATTCTTTTGAATGAATATTTTTAAAATTTTACTCTCAATTAATAATTTGAAATCTGACTGATATTTATTTTATTTTAACGAATCATTCTTTGCTGTAAAGAGAAAATAAGAAGTAATATAGATAAATTTATGATAATAACTGCCAAATAACTTCTCCAATTGTCTTCATACCTCAAACTGTCACGATCCAGGTATCCAGTGACGAAGCGCCAATCCGAAGCAGTTTGCACAACCCTTATTTCTAGATCTCGCGCCAGTTCCTCAGGCCGCGAGCTCAAATAAGTTTGTTACCTTGCCCGCGATCTTGACATCTCGGAGTAAAGTATTAAGAATGAAGTTATCGGCTCTTTTCCAATGTTTGGCCAAAGAAGCTGTAAAAAACTATGTAATACGTTGTGTGAACTGTTATGTAATTATATTTCTCGTTTCAATACAAAAAGGGAAAGCGAAGAATTAAAGCAAAAAGGTATGTCTTTTGGTATATTGTTTCTTTCTTTCAAAACGTATATTCTTAACACAAAAATTAAAACTATAATGCAAGTAAATTCCCTTCTGTAAATGCAAGGTGAAGAGTACTACATTCAATTATTACCTCAGAAATGTGCTTCAGAACATTCCATCATGCGATCCTTTTAAAGAGGAATACTATGTAGTAATTATCTTCCGTTGAAGATACGCCACGTCATGATTAGATGTTAGGTTTTGCGAAGGTGTAAACAATGAAGTGCTACTAGACTGCTGTGAATTATACTAATATAGGCATATGTCACGTTGTTGAAGAGTCTCCTTAGTTACCCTCTTAGGGTAATTATTTCCATTCATCCACATCTATGTACTTCTCGCGTACTTTAGTCGACTATTGCTCTTGTCATCGTGAACAGAAAACTTGTCGACTATAAATCACGTGACTAAGGGTAATCGACGTACTGAAAAAGCGAATGTATTCATGTGAAAAGAAAGGAGCGTGAAGGGTGTAGTCAGAGCAGTTACACGTCTCTGCTACTGAAGGGCACTTAAACGGAGCGCGTTCAGTTTTTATGTCGATTGATTGTCGTCAACGTGAAAGCACTTTCTCCGATGTCCGGAGCAAATAGTCGTTCGCTAATCGAATTGAATTCCACAGGCAATGGATGTGGTGATTCTAGGTATCAGAGGAACTTCCGGTTTTACGAATATGAGAAAAAACAAATAGTATTATAGATAATTCAGGCGACAAGCCAAATTAATTTGCTATTTTTCCAGAACTTTGACCACAGAAGTATAAGTGAATCTATTTCATATTTTCTTCTTGAACAATGGCCTTTAATGAAGTATGTGAATAAAATCTTTAAATGTGAGTTATATATACACTATATACACACATTTTGTCATTTAAATGATTAAAATATTTTTATCGTTGGATGATAGCACTGTGTGTCTTCATTTGAAGATTTTGTGTTTAAATATTAAATTACTTTTATAGTAATAAATTGATATTTGGAAACTGACAAGGACGGGTACTTTATATGTAATATATATGTATGTTAATATATGCAATAATGTATGTTAATATATGTATAATGTGACCTCCCGTCGGTTAGCTCAGCCTATACAATAAATTCAAAGAACTGGTCGTACATCCTTATTTTTATTTCAAGAACATGTACTCTCTGCACTCTAGCTTTACAAAAAATCACTCAAAGATACCTTCTTTAAAATGTTCTATAATCTCAAAATACAAAGAGAATTACAAAAATATGTAACATACAAAATGATCCTCCTGTCATCCTCATGAAAATGCTACACAACACCCAAAGTATCCTTGGACCCAATTTACATGAGTCTATGTCACCTTAAAAACAACTAATTGGTTAATCAAAATAGCACAGTTTCGTTTCCTCTTCTAATTTCCTTTTAAATTAGATTTAAAGTGATAGTATTCATCATCACTTCGAATAAATAAGAACACTTTCCAAAATTCATTAAATTACTTTGATAATTCACTTTCACATATTACCCTAAATTTCACATAGAATACTATTCACAATCCATAGCTATAATTTTACAATTTCAATGAAATTTTACTCTCAAATTCAAGGATATAATTGTAAACTTTAATACAATCTGTGATGTGTGTTTTCAGAACTCAGTCCATTCTCCACACTCTTCTACTTACATACACAGTCCCAATTATAACTTTTTTAAAATGTATTTTAAGTCACATCAACAGCTATGTCATTAGCGACTGAATAAATACATTGTTTTACATTTTACATTAACGATGTTAAGTTTATACAATATTGAGGTTACTTTACAATAATAATTATGGACACGAAAACATAAAACAATAATATTAAAATTACATCAATGATAATTATTACTTTATGGAGTCAGAGATTATTTTCGTATCGTTAAATATTGTCCAAAACACCTATTTCAATACAAAATTTTATTATATTACTTTATATTTTATCATATTACTAGTATCACTTAGAATAGAACTAAAACTTTCTATATTAAAAAATTGAGATATGATGGAATTGTTTTGAAGACATTCCTGGAGGATGTGATAAATGTTTAGAGGGCAATTTCAGAGGGTTTTTGTTCTCCAGTGTAGCTTTGGGAAAATTTGGAATGACCTAACCCGCGTGAAAGGGGTACATGTTCACGACGTAGGAGGTTTGCATGCGTTTTGATGGTAAAAAAATCGCGAAATTTCTGTGAATAAGCTGTTCTTGCTTTGAGAGTATTCCCCAATTATAACTCTATTCACATGATTTATAATATTACATTATAGTTCAGTTATTAGGTTCGTTAACCAAGAAAGATTGATGTTAACAAAGAAAAATTGAGTATCTAGTTTAGTTGCGGATTTTGGACCAACCTGGATTGCAGCCGAAATAGCACGAAGCCGATCACACCCATTTAACTCGTAAGTGTCCATCCTAATTTACTATAGAATTTAAATGGCAACAATATCAATTGGAAGCCAGCAGTGAAGAAATGTGGTATAAAATATACTCCTTCCAGTCTTCCTCTCGCCTGCTCTCTATCACAAGTTCTACTGTTCGGGCGGTATCCGAATATGGGGTGATGAAGCCAAGACGTAGATTTAAGATTTAGTAAATAAGAAGACCATAAATACCTAAAAAAGAAACTGGAATAGATAGATAATAAACATATAAATTAATCCCCTTTCTCTCCTACCGAGGCCTACTACCATCTCCCACATGTCTCAATACATATTCAGTGCATCAACTGATGTCACTGCAGCGCCTCTGACGGGGAGGTCCTAGGTTCGAGTCCTGACGACGGCAGGATTTTCGACACTAGCTTTTCAGTCGCTGTCTGGAGGAGAATTCTAGCGGCCGGCTGCTCTGATCGGTAGTTTTCCGTGGTTTCTCCGATCAACACCGGGCGAATGCTAGAACAGTACCATAACAAACGGGCCACGGACCTTCCTTGTCCTATCCTCTCCCCTTACACACACACTTACACTTACATGCTCTACACTCCCACATATTCCGGGAGACCGGTCCGGAGCTTAGAGCCTATCCAGGCTGGGGCGGTGCCCCGCTGGAGGGAGAGTCCTGGTTTGGGGGAAACCTCGCTATCCGGACGGTAGGTCGGCGCCGGATCTCGCCATCCAGCGGAGAAAGATCACTGCCATCTCCCGCGAAAAGGATGCACTACCCTTACGGGACTAATGACTTAAGCTGTTGACGCGCCCGTAATCACCAACCAACGACGTATCCGAAACGTTGCCTTACCTTACAGAAGTTACTTTATGTTGGAAAATTTGTCTAAAAATGGAGAGAGCAGAAGATATCAGGAGATACGCAGTCAAGGCAGCAAATACTCCACAGATCATCGCGTTAAAATATACTCATGTTTAGAACAATGATGCCAAAAAGGGCGATAAAACGGCAAATGCTTCTGCTAAAGTAGGCTTATTCCAGTACACCAGATTGTTACTTACGTCCGAATGAGTTCGTAGAATATGACGTCGTGGAGGTAGCAACGTAATTGCGTTCAAAGAATAAAACAAAATTACGTGTGGAATAACAATTGATTCTGTTTGATTGTTTCCATACTCATGCGCAGGACTTTCTGCACAAATGCATGTAGAGTATCAAATATTTCATTGCAAATTACTCTGTTTTGTATATTTCTCTGTGCGAATGTTTTCTAAGCAATGCCAATTCCTTTGCAGGTAAGGTGCAGGCGCATTAGGACCCTCTAATCAAGCACCAACTGCAAGGATGGAGTGAAAGTAAGTAAGTAGTGTGAACAACAGCCACCGTAGGGGGCTTTTCAGTAAGAAGCCAAAAAGAGAATTTCCTCGTTTGAGGACGTCCGTTGCTCCAGTCCCCGTCTCCGCCACCCTGCCATCGCCCGCTGCCGCCCGCCGCCACCACTTCCGCCTTCGCCGCCAGTCCCGTCGCCCCCTGCAGTGGCTCAGCGCGCACAATGCGGTCGGCCACGGGACGCGCGTCGCTCACTGTGCGGCGCGGCGCGGCCTGCGATGGCGCGCCCCTGCTCCGCTGCTTCCGGCATCTCGGCGGCTCCGGCTGCGCGCCTCCTTGCCACCCTGCATACAGGAATCTCCAGACAATCGGAGAGTTTTATTCAGTCTCTTATCGCATTATCTACCAAACACTTTTTACTTTTTTGTCACTTTTCTCATTGATAACTTCTCTCCGTCTCTCCCTCTCCATTTCTCCCTTTATCTCTCCCTCTCTCCGTCTCCTTTCCATCTCCACTCTCGTCAACCATTCATCTCTCTATCTCACTATTCCCATCTCCCCCTTTCATCTCTCTCTCCCTCTCCATCTCCCCATCTCTCCATCTTTCTCTTTTACCCTTTCTCTCTCCCTCTCTTTGACCCTTTTTTCTCTCTCCCTCTCTCTACCTCTGTCTGTCTCTCATCCCCTTCCCCCCTCTCTAAGAGAGATCATTTTCTTCCTCAGTGACCTTACTACTCGTGTTCATTGTTTATTCCTCCCCCTCCCACCATAACAAAGATATTATTAACTTACTATCTGCCAAGGTGGCGCCGGGCGTCAACTGATGTCACTGCAGTGCCCCGACCGGGAGGTTGTAGAGTTTGAGTCCCGGGGGCAGCAGGATTTTTGATACTAGTCGCATAAGTATGTCGCATTCAGTCGCTGTCTGGAGGGAGGAATTCTAATGGCCGGCTTGTCTCATCGGTAGTTTTCCCTGGTTTCTCCGATCTACATCAGACGAATGCAAGAGTAGTTTTCTAACAAACGAGCCAGGGAACCCGCGCGATCTTTCCCTCTTGCTGTTTGTCCAATCCTGACCCCTTACTTACACACCCCCACACTCACATCCACGACACTGCCGCACATGTCAGAAGACCAGTATGGAGCGTGGGGCTCGTCCCGGCTGTGGCTGCGCCCCACTGCTGGGAGATATCTGATTGGTGAAAAACAGCAAGCTGATGTGTATGTCGGCACCGGATCTCGCCATCTAGCGGGGAGGATAATCGCTGCCTTCCGCGATAAAAACATGCACTACTTTTGCAGGACTAGTGACCTTAACAGTTGAGACGCCCGGAATTGAATTGAATTTGCTTTATTTAACGGGGCGAGACTTAGGCCATGAGGCCTGCTCTTCCGTCTGACCACGCAAATTTCGTAACACTCCTTTCACCAACCATGGGAGAAAGAAGGTATTAATTGGGTGACGAAATAGGCGATTTGAATTTAGTTCAGAGCCATCATTTAGGCTTGACGATCTTTTACATGCAGTAAATGTACTAACATGGGACAGCCGGCTTTACTTCCCCTTCGAAGGAAGGCGTACGTAGGATTTTTCGCCCTTAAAAATCCACGGCTTCGATCGGGTTTGAACCCGCAAACTTGCGTATAGCAGTCCGATATGCTAACCGCTACACCATCACCGCCGCATCACTAATCAGTCAATGCTACGCCAGACCATTTCTACTGCTTTCTAATTTCGTTTTTCCACCGATTAGTTCGTTGTGTTTCTCATGAATACGAGGACGAACCCGAAGAAACGGACGCCGGCGGGAGCGAAGGGTAACGCGAGGCGCGCACGGCGCTGCAATCGCTGCGGGGACGCTTTCTTGATGACGAGGGGGGCCGCTGGTACCCCAGTCTGGCAGTCACGGTCCCTTTGTGAGATGTAACTAGAGAACCAGAACCACACAAGAATTGTTTAGGAACAGCTAGAATATTTACGACACTTATAAACGTGAAGGTTTTTAATTCCAATGATGCTCATTGAACAAAGAGAAAAATTAGAAAATATCAACGTTCTTTAACTTAAATTGCATTTAAAATCATATAAATACCTACATGTGCCGTAATTTACTACCGAAACAGTATTTTGAGGAATAAAATCCTTATCTTGTGTCTGCAGAATTATTGAAGTTGATAATTCTTAAACGTAATTGTTCAAATTGTACAAATTATACAAATTTTGTACAAATCAAAAGTTTCTTTTAAAAGAAGAAGAAAAATGATAATATAAATAATCTGAAATGAGTGTAATATTCGGATAGACAAATTATCAAGAATTGTTTTCTTTATTGCACAGAAATACTTAACAGAATAAAATAAAAATATTGTTAGCTTAACAAAATTGACTGAACTTCGCCCTCCTTTCATCCCCTCTTTTCTTTCGTTCGTCAAAGCTCATATTCTCCATTATTTAATTACATACATAAATACGTTTTCAAGAGAAACTGTTATTTATTTCGTAGAATATGAAATTGTATATAAACAGATATTTCACGAGGTGCTACGCAGCGGAATTGTTTGCCTAAAGATATGTGAGATTTGCCTCCCCTTGTCAGGCGATCGCCCTACGCCCCACCCTGACCCTTCTCCACGTCCGCTTGTGGGCGCGCGTCTCCCTCGAGGGCGAAGGAATAACGAAGTTTTTGAACAGGCAGCCACGCGCCCTCGTCTCCCGCGTGAATGAAGCAGCGGCCCCAGTTCCTCCCCACGCCTTCCACTGCCCCAGCTGCGCGACACAGCTTCACCTCCACCTCCCGCCCCGCGCACCGCCCATTCGCTGCAATCGCTCTTCCCTCCCTCTGCCTCTGCCGCAACCTCCGCCTTCTCCATCTCACCTTCCTCTTCTCCGCCTCTTCCTTCTCCTTTTTTCCTCCTTCCTCGACAATCTCTGACCGGGAGAGATGGCTCAGGGGCATCAACTGATGTCACTGCAGTCCCTCTGACCGGGAGGTCATAGGCTCGAGTCTCGACGGGGGCAGGATTTTCTACACTAGCTTGTCTGCTACGTCGAATTCAGTCGCTATCTGAAGGATAATTCTAGTGCCGGCTGCTCTGAGCGAAAGTTTTCCATAGTTTCTCCGTTCAACATCAGGCGAATGCGTGAGCTGTACCCTAACAAACGGGCCACGGACCTAGCGCGATCTTTCCTTGCTCCTCCTTGTCCTATACTCTCCCCTTACACACACTAACACTTAACATGCACTACACTACCACACATGCAGGGAGACCGGTCGGGAGCTTAGAGCTTGTCCTGGCTGGGGGGGGGGGTGCCCCGCAGGTGGGAGATGCCTGGTTTGGGAAAATCCCGCATGCCGACGGTAGGTCGGCGCCGGATCTCCCCATCCAACGGAGCAAGAACACCGCCTCCTCCAGAAAAAAATGCACTACACTTACGAGTCTAATGGCCACAGTTGTTGACGTGCCCGGAATCACTAACAATCAATCAATCAACTATCTCTCCTTCCTATTCTTCGTCCCTCCTCCTTCACTTCCTCCCTTCTCGTGTTTATCCTACTTCCTTCTCTTCCTTATGCTATTTTCGTCGCTTTCTCCTCTCTCCTCTTACTCTTTCCTCCACCTCGTGCCCCTACCACTTCTTCCTGTTCATTTTCCCTCTCCATTTCATCATTTTTCGTCCCTTATTTTCCTTCGCCTTTTCTTCTGTCTCCACCTACTTCACATTATCTTCCTCTCATTTCTTTTTTATTTCTTCTTTTCCTCATCTTCTCTTACCATCCCCTTTCAACATAGCCTTCGGCTCATCCTCTTCTCCACTCATGTCTTCTTCGCGTCCTCCTCCTCCTTCTCCCTTTCCGCAACCACCTTCTGTTCTTCCTCTATCTTACCTCCATATCATCGCCCACTCCCTGGCTTCTCCTACAAACACTCGCCTTATTCTCCTCCTCCTTCTCTCCCTTCCGCTTTCCCCTGCCAGAGCGCTGCCGCCACGCGGGCCCAAGAGCCAAAACCACGACTCTCGTTTATCCCGGCGCCGCGCTGACACTTGAAAGGGCCGCCAGAGGCGCTGTATGTCCGCGAAATTATTCAACCCACCTCCGTACCCCGCTGCTCGGATGAGGCAGGCATGTCTGCGGCATCACCCTCACCCTCACCATCACCATCGCCTTTGTCCTTTAGAGTTCTCGATCTTCTGAGCTGTCGTTATATTTTTCATCTTAACTTTCGTCTGTAGTCTGTGTCACATTTTGACTTTTGCCCTCATTCAGTGTCTTTGTTATCTAAGACACGAATGTGGTCACTAATTATCATATTTTGACAATCTCCGATCAATTTTAATGGCTGAAAAGTGTGTGTTGATGTCGCCTTTCAACAGTTAACAAATTCGTTGCCAATTCTCACAAATATCATCTGGTTTATTTCATACACAGCTATATTCGACCTGGACATTCATGAACTTGTGACATGAATTTCTGCCTTCATCATATTCAAAACTACTGCATTTCTTTAACCCTTGCAAATTTCTTCTTAAGTAGTGTCTAATTTATCTCACATAATGTCACATTTTGCATCATTGAAATATCAAAAAGGTTTTCCCAGCCTCTTATTGCATGCAACATTCATTATTCTTCCTCGGGCGCCCTTTCCCGCCATCTCTATTGCGCCGGTTGTCATTTTCATGTTACATTCTTGTCTACGTCTTAACACAATATCGACTTCTATTTATTACCAACTCTATCATCGCAATTTACATCAAAATGTCAACGATGCTTTTCCATAAATTAATGTATCTGTCCTTAGAGAATACGCTTTATTACACAACCATTGGTTCCGGTAACGTAATTTTCAAATTGTGTATACCATACTATGTTCATTTCTGGTGCCACTCACCCACTTCCCATGATAACTCAACCTTCTTTACTCCCGTTCCTTATCCCTCATCGTATTACCTGTGATCACTAGCACCACTATTATCTTCTCCAAACAGGGAGAGATGCCTCAGGGCATCAACTGATGCCACTGCAGTTCCAGGACAGTTCCAATGGCAGTTTTGACACTACCTTGTCAGCTAGTTCGAATTTAGTCGCTGACTGGGGGAGAATTCTAGCGGCCGGATGCTCTTATAGTTTTCCATGGTTTCTCCGTTCAGGAGGCGAATGCCGGAGCAGTACCCTAAAAAACGGGCCACGGACCGCGCGCGACCTTTCCTACCTTGTCCTATCCTATCTCTTTACGCACATTTATACTAACATGCACTTCACTACTTGACATGCCGGGGGACCGGTCCGAGCTTAGAGATTGTTTCGACTGAGGCGGTGCCCCACTGGTGGGTGATATCTTGCTGGAAGAAATGCCACTAGCCGACGGTAGGTCGGCGCCGAATCTCGCCATCCTGTGGTAGAAAACCACCGCTACCTCCCAAGAAACAAGCATGTACTAAACTTACGGGACTAATGACCCTACCCGTTGACGACCCGAAATCACTAACAATCAATCAATCTCTAACCCACGTGTTATCACGGGTTCGACATACCCACGATTATTAACTGCTCTCTACCACTTCTTTGTCAACGTTTCCGCCATTTTTCCTGCCATTAACGCATACGGAATACTGCTAGTGATCACACTTTATTGTGAGCTTTTGCCCTGTCCAACGTAGGCTGGCTGCTTGCCCGGCTGCCAGTGGTAGTGAGAACTCACCTGCGTAGCCACTTATAGGGTCTGGCAGAGGATTCGGGAGACATGCATGACTGGATTCTGGTTTCTATCATTGAACGAGCTGATTATATAATAAATATTGCTTTAATTATACTAATACCCACCCAAAACAAACACTTGTGTCCCATACATCGTTATCAGTGGTACATCACAAGTGACGCCTACTGCACTCTTACTATCTACTCTCTCGTAACTCTCTCTCTCTCTCTCTCTCTCTCTCTCTCTCTCTCTCTCGACCGTCTTTCTCTCCACCTTTTAAATGTTTTTTTTTGCGGTTGCCCCATTTGGCGATCTCACCCGAAATGCTCCGTGACCAGCGCTGGTAGGTGGTGGCCTCCGGTGGCAGCGAGGCTCAGTCAGCTCCAGTCGACGCCGGGTCTCCCTCGTAACTCGCTGAAGTGGCGGCGTGGCGAGAGCGATGTCATAGGGAAGGCGCCCTCCGTCTTCCGTTGCTTCTCCTGGCGCCCGCACATGTGGGGCGGACACGCTTGCGTGCGTACACGCGGTAACGTTCACGCTTGTACCAGTCTTCGGCGGCTAACGCCTCAGCGCGAGACACTGATCGCGGCACTCGGCAGCCATACGGCGACGCGACACTCAGAGAAGCCGAACCAGAAGCGAGAAAGCTCCGGTTCGCTCAGAAATAGCAGAAGCTCGCTCACCGAAGAATTTTCAAATAAGAAGAAGCTTGCTCACCGAAGAATTTTCAAATAAGAAGGGCGAGGACGCTATCTCACTATTTATAGCATGCGCCATTCCCCCTCCCGTCATGATGATGCGGTGGCTCCCCGCCAATCACGCATCGAGTTGTGCGTCACGTGACCTGTCTCATCTTGGCGTACGAACCGTCACCTAGCGCCCCCTTGCCCCTTTCGAAACTACTAACCGCCCTGTGGCCTAGGCCTTCGCGCCCTTTCACTAGACGAGACGCGCCCTTCCCATGACGTTAAGGGTTTTTCCTTGGCGTGGGTTTGACAAGCAGTTGGACATTTCCGTCTCTTTGTTCGACTTCCTGTGGCCGAGAGGCTTATGACCGAAAATAGCTCGTGGTGCTCTGTGCAGCTACAATATCCTCTATCAAACACACTTCCATCATAAGATGCTAGTCAGCATAGTTACAGCAGCTTTGACATTTCCTCCACCGTCAAAACTCAGCCCCCTTTTAATCCACAACAACGTCACATCCTGCCTTCTTTGAACATTCATTTTCCAATAAGATCGTCCGTTGTATCCTCTGCTTCTGAAAGTTCCACTATCTATATAACTTTGGAATCATTGCCGTTCTCTCTTCTACAACGTTACCTGTTGCCCTTCGTGCTCCCGAAAGCCCTTCGCCCTCGTCCCTACCAAAACCTGTGCCATCCTTTCAGCGATCAAAAATTCAGCAATATTCTCACCCAACCTTCGCCACCAAAACTCATCTCTGAACATCACAGTGGATACGAGAACCTCTGGGTTTTGCTCTTCTGGCCTAACCTCCGCCATCTTCTCTTGATAGTGCAACCTCTGCCATTCGCTCAGGCACCACTACTCCACGCCCTTCCCCTGCCGCCGCTGGGCAGCGCTCTTGTCGCCGAGAGACGTCGTTTGGATTCAGCGACCGTCCTGTTTTATATACAAGAGCTGACACAATGCGCGGAGTTATTCCCTTTTTCGTGCTCAAATACAAAGTAATTTTATTTTATGCGTCCCATTTTCATTTCCTTCTTCATTTCTTATTCGAGCGCAGCTCCGCCGGGCGCGCGCAGAGGCGACTGTGTATATTCCCGAGCATAACATTAACAGCCGCTCGTCGTCGCTCTGACCCTTCGTGCGCGGCGACGCGGCCCTGCCATGCGCACTGGCCCAAACCCTCGCCAATACCATTAAAATATGCGAATGAATGAATAAACAAACAAATAAAAGGAAAGAAAGAAAAAGAAAGAAAGCAAGAAAGAAGTAAGAAAGTTAACTTACATTCCACTCAGAGAATTAATAGACTAAAAATATTTTAAGTATCTCAAACGTCCATGTCCGTTGGAAAGTAAACGGACAAAATAACATGTTTCAAAAGCACAAATTGGAGCCAATCGTTTACTTACATTCCAATGTTTTTATTTAGTTAGTTTTTCTTTGTTATGAAACATTCCGATCCCGGAAATGCCCGTAAATTACCACAAAAAAAGATGTATATGCATCGACAGAAGTCGTCCTTCCGTGGAGGTTGGTGGTGTTGGGAGCCACTGTGCGCCGCGCCGCTCCGCGCGGAGCCGCTCCGGAGGGCACTAAGGGGCCGTGCGATGATTGGTTCGCGGGCGCAGCGCCGCGGCGTGTCCTCCCGGGAGAGGCCGCCGCTGGATGGGGCCCTAATGATAATAGGAATGCCAGCGGGCCCTGGGGTCGCCCGCTCGCCTTTCCGCAGCGCGCGCGCCCGGGGCGCAGATTTGCTGGCAGCTTTGTTAGTGGGAGAAGCGCTTGTATTTGAATGCACTTAGTGTGTGTGGGCATGGAATTGTGTGCATGCCATATTTGCGTGCGTGTGCGTCTTTTGCTGGTCTTCACAATTCCTTTTGCTGTGTACGATTTTCGCTACTAACTGAATAGGTCGAAACTAAAATGGTCGAATTCAACCAATGTCTGAAGAGAATGTCTGAAGAGAACCAGCTGTTTTTATCGGTAGTTTTCCGTGCTTTCTCTAATATTCGGCGAATACCGCAGCATTACCTGTCTTAATAGACGCGCAGATCATCCTTTCCTATCTCTTGTCTTATCCCCTCCCCTTATGCACATATTTACTTGCATCGCAGTACAAAGCATGCCAGAAGAGCAGTTTGGAGCTTGTTCCAGATGTTGCAACAGTGCCCCGCTGGGGAAGGTACGAGAGGGAAAGAGCTGTGTTCTCCCAGGGGAACCAATAGCTGACAAGTTTTCTGGAACGTTATTTTAGACAACCTGCTGCGGACTTTGCGAAGTAATGAGATAGTACGAGCTGGAGCTTATGCTCACGGCCTAGTCCTGGGCATTCGGGGCGGGTTGAGGGCGGAAGCCAAACTCAAAGAAAAAAGTGCATTACAGCTCGTGACCGAATGGTGCAAGGTCAGCAAACGAGATTTCACCATAGAAAACAAGGTTCATTGTAATGACAAATAAGAATAAAACCGCTCGAGGGAAAAAAAGCATCTCTCCTATCATTTAATCTATCATTTAATACAGGTTATTTACCTGCAAACGTACTTGGATATTGACCGAGATCCGCAGGTCAATATCCAATCCAATATCCATCCTGAAGCTTATCTCGGCAGCCTGTGCTATACGTCTAGCTCATCAGTGGTAACCTCGGACGCGCACAGTGATAAGCCGCTCCAGTTCTGGGCGGCCCACGGCCAATAACGCTGCATTGCAGCATAAAACGGCCAATTATTTAACTGTAAGTGTGTATGTTTCTGAATACTGTACAGTGAAATGAGCGTCGACTGTGTGAAAGTGATCTATCTCTCGTGATGAAAAATGCCAGTGCCCACGAAGTGAAATTAACACTACCCAACCAAACACTAATTAATCAACTCACCAAGCAAATCAAAAACATGATCACTAATAATAGACATAACAACTTTCAAAAACACTTGCAACAACATCCAAACACCAGACGGCTCTGGTAAACAGTCAAATACTTCATGAAAGGAAAAACCAATGTTCCCCCTCTTCTTTCAAATAATCAAGTAATATACTTTGAACAGCACAAGGCTGAAATCATAGCAAACCAACTAGTTTCTACTTTCAAACCCAATCCAATAATAAAGCAAAACTTTAACACACAAATACAACGTCATTTGAATCAATCAGTTGCACATCTCATTAAATTTATCGCGCCAAAAGAAACGTTCAATATCATTCAAAAGCTGAAAAACCAAAAAAATCACCTGGCTATTACATCACCAATGTAACACCCAAGCAGCTACCAAACCGTTGTGTTGCAGCTATAACAGCTATTTCCAATGCCAGACTTCACCTAGGTTACCTTCCAAAAATGTGGAAACATGCCATTATACTTCCTTTTATTAAACCTAAGACCAATCCTAACGATCCCGCCAATTATAGAACTATAAGCTTACTTCCCTCTCTAGCAAAAATCTTTGAAAAACTAATATTAAACCGCCTTACTAACTTTCTTAATGCCTGAAAGTATGTTTCATTCCAGTATATCGATTCTAAGAACGCCGCCTTCGTAGACAGTTTTGTTGCGGATTAGTAGGGGTCAGGAAAAAGTTTTTGAAGTCGTGGGCGCTCTTGGTTTTGCCGGAAAATTGCTAAGCGACAAGTATGTAAGTATTGCTGACCCTTACTGACTGTTAGAAAACACGGGATCATACGATTATTCATGGTTGATATTGCAAAATTTTCTAAGAAATGACTCCAATTATTTTCCTTTGAATTTCGTGTATGAATGGAGTGAAATGTACTTATAAAGGTGGCGTAGGTCCGATTTTCACTGTTCAATCTGTCACTGTTTTGAAAATTGCAAAACATTTGGATTATTTTGGCGTCTTCCTACAAACACAAAATTCAAGATAGATATTTTTCTTCATGTAACATTAGTTCTCCATAATTAGTTCATTGATTAAGGTCACGTACTACTTTGAAAAATTTTTCTCGTAATCTTGCGTGCAATATGTGCAATAATAAAAATAACAAGATTTTCTCAAACGCAGCTTCAATTTTTTTCTCAAACTGTTCGTAGATATAGTGCTAAGTGTACTCTATAAGATGACATAAATGCTGTTTTGAAACGTTCTAATCTCTTAAGGCTGCCACAACAAACACTTGCTTACATCAATATATCCCACCTGTGAACAATTTGCCTGGAACTCTCCTGTGGAACTGATCGCGCTATCTGGCGGTGGACGAGAGAAACGGCGCCTGCAAGTGTCATGTCACGCTTTCACGCTGCTCTGCTTCAGAAAAAGCGACCGAGATCGTTGAGAGGGGACGGCAGCTTCTCGTCAAACGCAATAACTTCAAGTTTCCTCTTTATGCGTGCACTTGGCGTATTTGTGAGTCACTTGTTTCACCGATTAAAATGAGTTTTAGATTTCCAACGAACTTTAACTGATGATACGTTTGCACTATTTCCAACAGTTGAAATGATTATTCATTAAACCATTAGTGCCTAGAATTATTTTTTCTTGATTTGTATTGTTTTAGACATTGAACTTGATTATATTTATTTAATGGAATATTTTAATATGATTAAAAGAAATGTGTGATCTGTCTGTCAGAAGATATGCTCTGTACCATAAATGGCACGCTAGGCACTAATGAAAGCAAAATAATTAGCCATTTGTATACATTATTTATTTGTGAAAATGAAAAATAAAACATTTGAATTAAAAAATACTAATATTAATTCAAATTGACAAGAAAATACTCTCTAGCATGTACTATTCCAAACGAAACAGGCTTCACACAAGTCAACATCACATTTTCTGCACTCTGTCGGAGCTTTAGTGCTGCAGTTGTAACCTGCACCTCTCATTTTCTCATCTGTAACTTTTATCCACTGATCCTGAGAGTCAACTCGTATGTCATCTCTGTTTATTAGTGTACGTATTTAGCCTGTTTCTTTTTTAGGTCTAGAATACTTTTTGAGATACACTTGCACAAGTTCTCTACGAAAATTCAGACGGATGATTGGCTGAGGAATGGACGAGTTATATAAATGAGTTTTTTCTCTTCTTGGCCATATCTTTTCACGTTAGTAACTAGATTTACTCCATAGTTATTTGATGCTACATGTACTGGAGAATTATCGTTCCATATACAGAGAAATATTCAGTTGTCTTTATCTATGGCAGTATTATTACTATCCCTTTCCTCCTTCAACAGTTCAGTCTTTCTTCAGTGGAAAATTCTTTGGTATGCGGTTCTCTCTGTACTCTGTTCTCTCTGTATTCTCTCTGTCCTCTTTTGTACCATCATGCCCGTTCTTTCTGCGAGAAATATTTTGAAAATCTGAATTTCATATGGTCTAACAATGGGCTTATTTTCAAAATTTGTGTTTATTGGCAGGATTGGAATCACTATCATTTACGCAGTTCTGTTTATTGAGACTGTCGGAATCCACCGTCAACTTCATCCCTGGAATCCTCATCAGATAAAATACTAGAATCCTGCGGAGCAATGAAAACTGCTTCCATATCTGCGTCCTCGAATTATATATTGAAGACTTCTTGAACAGTAAATACTGGAGCAATACCCTTAGAGAATTCTCTGAAACTACAATCATAAAAAAAATTAATAATTTGAATAAATATTTGTTTTCAAAACATATATATAATTTTGGTAACTATAAGACAAAAGCAATGCACTTGATGGATAAACATACCCGATGGGCTCTCGAACTCATCCTGATTAGTATGTGAAACAGTATTTGATAAACTCTAAAAATGTTTTCTTCTTTTATAATAATAGTAATAAGAATAAGAATAAAAGTAATAAGAAGAAGAATTGACAAAATATGTAAACATTACCAGCATTTCGTCAAAAGATCGAAAATGAAAATTGGAAATGCTCTCTTTAGAGTATAGCGTACCATATAGCGTATAGCGTACAGTGAATTTTCTAAAAGTATACGTTCCTTTCCAACGATTGTAATAATTTATTGAATGAAAATACTGATTATTAAGCCTTTTATACTGTTTTTACAAAATATGTGTTTCGCTGATTCAAACATTTTGAAGTAAAACTCACTCTGCATCCATGTTATCTCGAATGGAGGGAATCAAAAAAATCTTCGACAAAATATAATGATTTCTGTACTCTGACGATGGATCGACGCAAGTACTCTAACAAATTTGAACACACAGACGTTAAAGAAAAGACAGATGCAAGGAACAAGTTTAAACTTGTCCATTTCAGATACTAAACATGTGCGAATCCAAACCGCGATTCGCCTACCATTTATGTCCCGATAGGCACTAATGGGTAAGATCTTTTTGTTTTGCAGATATTCAATAATAATTCCATGAGAATGTAGGACATGTCTTTCCATGATTGTTAGTTGTCTACACAGAGTCACTGGTATTCGAATATTTCTTTGACCTTTAGCGTTTTAAAAATATGTCCCAGTGAATAAATTTAGAAATCCCTATTAATGGATTAATCCCTATAATTCCACTACTCCTCTTTGATATCAAGCTGAGTATTTCCAGTTCTCGAAAAATTCTTGAATTTCGCGATTTGTTGCAACTAATCAAACGTGATAATAATTTGACGTTTGTCTTATTCCCTTTTTCGGTTAAAAAATTATTTTCGCATTAAATATGAATTAAAGTCGCCAATAAAATCGTTACAAAGAAAAAAATGACGTGAGCATTCATTCTGTTTAGTGACAAGAGAGAGAATCTAAAATACAACTTATTTATTTAAGAGAAATGTTCGTAGAGCTTAAATGTATTTATTAAATACATAAGGTCATAATAAAATGAAGTGGCGCCATTGCGTGTTCTTAGACGAGTGAATGACAGAAGACGGTGCGCTATCATGTTACAACATTGCTATTACGTTACGATACTCAATTAACAATAACAACGAAACAACAATCACACACATCTCACAAATTCCGCTCACGCAACGCTCTTTAACACAATTAACGTTACTATCGACACTTGTAACGTCGCTCGACAAGTACGAGTATAACATTCAGGTGATGCGATTCACTTGTTTTATAATTTGAGGTCCTATGCAATTGAAGATTCGCAACCTATGATCGTGATTTTCAATAGCTTAGGTAACGACACTGTCATTATCACGTGTCCATGAGCTGTCAACCACTAACTTTACTTTCTCGTATACATACGTATATACGGAGTAATATACGTAGTATAAAGAAAGTTATGTATTGCTGCGGAAAATCGATTTCGAGATTTCAACGGAAATGTAGTACGTTTTGAGGTTCCCTGATATCGAAAAAGTGTTGCTTTTTTTCAAAACGTCTCTCCGTCTGTTGGTTCGTGTGTCTGTCCGTTTGTCCGTCCGCCCGTCTGTGAACTCTACACGCGCCTAAACCATGCGTATGAGTTTTTCACAAACACGATTCGTTCACATTAATGCATTGATGAGTATTGTAATGATTTGTGAGACTAGCCCGCAAGAATGCGTGGGACAAGGAACTTCTACATAAGCAAAGAGGAGCCAATAATTAAAGAAACAATAGACGACAGCGCCGCGTAAAAATAATTATTAGGAAAGTAATGGAAAACAAAAGGGGGGGGGCAATAGGCATTGTGAACAGTGCATAGAACCCAAATTTAGGAACATTTTGAACCAAGAATCACGTTATTCGAGCCACGGGTTCCGTAAATATTATAAATGGTATAAATTGCATGCATGACGGCAGAGTTGAAGACATGGTGACCATTGTTGTACCTCTGAAAGTATATAATAAAACGAGTTTTATTGAATATCCAGTGAATGCATGGGTGGATTTTGGCCAAACTTACAGAAATTATAGGGAAAAATATTTAGATCAGGGCAAAATTAGTTACGGCGCGGGGGAATTTATGTAAGGCGTTAATAAATCAGTATCCAGTTCCATAGCATAGCGAGCTAAGAAAGAATTAAAAGAGCGACCGAAGATGTAAGTGACGTCATCACGAGTGGGGAAGACGGAAAATAAAGGTTTTTGAAAAAAGGAAAACGGGAAAGGGGAATTCGGTAATGTGATAATTACAAACCAAAAGTTAATAAAACTATGGAAGAGAGAGTAAGACGCAAGATGCCCCAAAGCAGTGAAAAATGTAAACATTTTCGAACATTTATTATGGTGATGGGCATATGTTTGGAAAAAAGACAGTCACTTGGATTGTGTAGACCAACAATGAAAAACTGGGTTACAGACAGAACGAGTTCGGACGCGAGGATGATAGCACGCGTTTTTATGTTGTAGCTACTTTTTGAAAATTTTTGCGGAAGCGTCGTGTGAAACGTTGCTAAGTTATTTTGGTTTACATTTTTTTTACGTGGACAAAATCAAGGTAGTGATAAAGCGAGTGAATTCGGGATTAGGAACAATAACATATGAATAGACGCAACGCGAAGACTGATTTTAGTTACGCGATTGCAGTGTTAGGCAGCGGATGCGGACATCTTGTGTTACAGTTTTTATAACACGGAGTGTATCAGATTTCGGACAGTGATCAAAATAGAAATAGAACAATTTTGTAACACAGTTTTGTAACACAATTCATGTAAGTCAACAATATTTCTGCACCGCGGGAATTTTAAAGTTTGTATTTCTTCGATATTCGTGAAATCGAGAATATTCTTTCGCCGTGAGAACTTTAATATGATGGAAACGTCGTGTGTACTGGAGAACGCTTCGCAGCGTGTGTTCAGTAATGGAATTTGGTGGAAAATATGGTTTGGAGCAAATTGAAGTTGCAGCGCATTATTGCGGTACACGGGGAGCTACCAGCCGATAGACGGCGATGCGTGACGTGCGCCGCGTGTTCCAACATTGGCCATCATAAAGGGAAGTGACATATACATTTGTTTGTTCATTTTTTAATTTTTTTTATCTGCAAGCATCTGTCGAAGACCAAGTTGTGTCTCTAGTTATAAGATGATAAGGTTAAAATTTCTTACGACAGAATGCGCATTCAGTGTGAATGAGTAGTCAGATTGCATTATAATTTTCAGTGTGAATGATTGTTTTTTTTATCTGTAGGGTTTTTTAATATTGAGTGGATTGTTGATTGTTTGGGGTTATATTTTGTGTGCCGACAGAGGGCCTTGTTTTCCTCCATGTGTGTGATGTGTTGACGTATTCAAAGAAAACACGTAAAAGAGAAAGTAAATAAATAATGATGAACACACCCAGGTTCATCAATAGCCTATATCTAATGTGTTGTAATTGTAGTATTTAGATGCCGACCCAGGCACGAACGAAACGGACCCTTTCTTCAACTCCGTATGGAGTGAGCGCGCGGACTACGACATGGTAAGAGAGAGAGAGAGTGAGTAAAAGAAAATATATATTTCAGTATATGTCCTTAAATAATGACATAAAATTCGCGAAAACTCTCAAGTTTTCTGTGAAAATGAGCTCAAATATTTGCATTTTCAGAAACGCTCAAACACCCTTTTCTTAAAAACGGTTCCGAATTTTTTTCTCCAATTTTTCGTACGCATAGTTCTAATTGAATTGCTGAACGAGACGGCCCCTACCGTTTCTCTGTCGTTCTGTCAGTCCGGCTGTATGCCGTCCGTCTATCTTCCGTCCGTCTGTGACACTACTAGATCCTAAACTATGCGTAGGATGTTTCCGAAATTGAAGAAATCACTGTCCATCTGGCTGTAGTTGAAGTTTTGAAAATTTGAAAAACGTTCTTGAAACTTTGGGGTACTTTACAAGAAGCCCTCCGGATACTATCAAATTTTTCTCAAAATCGGCTCCATATGTTTTGAAAATTTCTAGTAAAATTTGAGTAAAATACACTTATAAATGTGGTATAAGTACAATGTTCACAGTTGACTGAATTTTCGAAAATTACAAAATTTTGAATTTTTTCGGCGTCTTCCTACAATTTTAAAATTGAATACAGAGGGTTTTTCAAATGAAATTTGTTGTTCAATAATAGTTCTTTCATTAAAGTCATGTAGTTTTTTTGAAAATTTTAGTTATGCAAAAGTGCGTGCAATATTTTAAATTTTTTAAAATAACGAAAATAATATTTTCTCAAAAATAGCTCAAAACCTCTTCTTTACAGTTTTGGTAGAGGTAGTGCCAAATGTACCCTATACGGTGACATAAATGCCTTATTTATCTATTTTTTGATTTTTCAAAAATTACAGTAATGTAATTTTTTGACTTGACTATCACGTCGGTAATATTTACATTGCAGGCAATTTCTTCATGTTATTGTATTTATGAGTACATGTGCTTTAAATAATGTCAAAGTTTCACGAAAATTCAACAGTTTTGTATAAAAATGAGCTCAAATTTCCGCATTTTCAGAAATGCTCAAACGCCATTTTCTAAAAAATGGCTCCAAATGTTTTCTTCAAACTCTTTCAATGGATAGTGCTAATTGCACTGTTTAATATGACGTAAAGTTCATTTTGGTGTATTCTTTTCTTTTTTCCAAAATTACACAAATATATTTTTAATCTCTCACGCAGTTAATATGCACATTTCCATCGATTTGTATACATTATTACATTTATGAGCGGAAGAGTTTCGGGCTAGTGGGATTTTCCCCTAACCAGGACTCTCCCACCAGCAGGACACCGACCCAGCCGGAACAAGCTCTAAGCTCCCGACCGGTCTCCCTCCATGTGTGGTAGTGTTGTGCATGGTAAGTGTTAGTACATGGTAAGTGGAAGGCTCCGGCATTCGCCTGGTATTGATCGGAGAAATCACAAGAAAATCCCGATCAGAGCAGCCGACCTCTATAATTCTCCTCCAGACAGCAACTGAATTCGACCTAGCTGAAAAGCTAGAGTCCAAAATGCTTCCACTGTCGGGACTCGAACCTAGGACCTCCCGGTCAGAGTTGTAGAATAGTGGTGAACACAATGTAGATGTTACTCCTAACATTCTCGAATGCCATTAAATGAATATTTAATTTAAAAAACTTGCAAATTGTAGGTGAAGATATTCTGTAACACTCAATCATTAGGTTATTAGAATTGTTGAAAAAATTAGAAAAATTAACTTCAAGCACCACAAATTTTCAGAAGCAACAAGTATTCTTTTAAAAAGAAAAACATGCTAACGTATTAATTTTTTTAAATGCAGAAGCAAAACATTAAAGAATAATCGCCTTATGTTTTTATAATAACCATTAGCTCTCATTGTAATTTTGATAATGTATTAATTTTTGAATATACACATTAATTTTTGAACCAAATAAAACATTTAAACTCGTTGGTTGCGAGGAAATTTAATTTCTTACACATGTTCCATTGTCACCATCTGAGGCGTCGGAACAAAAGCCTGACTTAACAATGTTATCTCAGCATACTTGCATTTCACAAAGAGCTTTTGTTCATCCTTGTTAAATTTTCTGTTTTCAAATATTTAAAACGAGGAGAAGGATCGGAAAGATGATACCTACTCGGATAGACCATACCACTGATATTACATAAAAGTCAGTTGCATATGCGTAACGTAGGCGGAGCGAGCGATGATATTTTGAGCTTCCTTCAATTTCATTATTATATAAAATATTCCTTTTAATAAGAGTATTGATGAAAAATGTGATATGCTTTAACCCATTTTTTTCACAGACAATATTTATATATTATTGTAAATGTTTAATCACGACAAATATAAATTTTGAGAGACGTAAAGGAAAGTGAATTTTGCCCGTTTTGAGAACTGAATCTGGGTCTTCGCATTATCAAACCAGGGGTTTCAACAAATTCAACAAAAAATAATAAAATGGTTGTGGAAAATAATAAAATATGTACACAAAAAAATTCAAGCATTCAAAACACCTCATTAGTTACAGAAATATGTATGATTCATTACGATACTTATTGCTACATAATAATAGTACAAAACCGCTATAAATAATAGAAGAAAGTATGTTTTGTTACAGCAACTCTAGTGAAGAGTAAAACCTATTATGAAAATTTCATAATAAAGTCCCTGACCCCTGAACGATGAAATTGTAGGAGAAGGTCGAAACAGATTGAAAACATTAGAATTGTCAAAACTTCAGGAGTTTTAATGAAAATCGGACTCGCATAATTCTTACAAACGCTCTACTTGAGAAAGCAATTTAAAGAAAAAATGTGAAACGATTTTTAACAAAATTTTAAAAATCTCATCAAGACCTAAAGTTTCTCATCAGGGCTTAAAGTTTGAACAGATTGCTGGGGGAAAGTCACTCTGTAAATAAAAGTTTTATATATATATATATATATATATATATATATATATATATATATATATATATATATATACATACATACATACATACATACATACATACATATATACACACACACTAGCGGAAACCGGCAGACTTGTTCTGCCCTTCATCTCCCTCTTTCTCCTTCATTTTCCCTTTCTCTCTCTCTCTCTCCCCCAACCGCCCTCTCCCTTTCTCTCTCCCTCCCTCTCTCTCTCTTCCTCTCTGTCTCTTCCTCCCCCACCCTTCCTCTCTCTCTCCCTCCCTCCCCCTTCCTCTCTGTCTCTTCCTCCCTCTCTCTCCGTTTCTCTGACCCTGTCTCCGTCTGTCAGTGTCTCTCTGTCCCTCTCTATCCCTCTCTAATACATCTTGTTGCAGATTCTGCACGTCTTTGAGCAGGTGGGGTAATATCGAGAAGCACCGGATCAGCAAACGTATAAGCACCGGATCAGTAAACGTTCAAGAAGATCTGATCCTGTAAATTACGGGTGAGAAAGGTTTCTTTAAGGCTTTCGGCCTCAATATTTAATTTTTAATATCCTAGAACGCTTCCTTTATGAGTTATTTACCGATATAGATTCAAAAATCCTACCGAGTATGTTACGAGTTGCATTGGACATGAACGTACAATGTTTTGTTCTAGAGCGCCATCTCGTGAATATTTCCGTTATTATAAGTTATTCTGCTATTCGGGGAAGAGATGAATCCGACAAACCAGAGATAATTAAAATTGGTCGCATCGTTCTTTAGTTATAAATGGTTTAGTTATAAAACTAACCCGACTTCGTTTTGTATACATATTCAGCTTCGATCATACATAAATCCTGAAATTCGCCTATCAGCATCCACGTTTTGTTTTGACTAAATTAAAAATGTCTACCATTCTGTCTGTTGACGAATGTACTATGTTCCGTCCATTTTTCAATTCCGGTCACAATCAAACAACGGATGTTATCTGGACTTTACAATCACAAAATATATTTGACCTGGTGTATCTCCATACGTACATCATAAACTGAGTACAACCTTACGTAATATTATCACTTCGTATCCTTTGCTAATAAATAGTCTCACTTGTTCATAGATATACGTGAGGTGGACCTCCCATTACATTCAAATTTTATAAAATTTTGATGTCTACATTTAAATTACCTTGTATCATAGTTCGTACATATAATTTTATCATTAGGTATTTTACCGACTATATCATTTTAATGTATGTATTTTCTCCTGAAGGAAGCCTGAAATTTGCTACTGACCGAAACGTTGAATGAAATGTAATGAAATGCTGACGTACCAAGGTTATGTTTTTTATCTGATTTTGGCCTTTAACCTTTACAATATTAATGTATCTACATATCATTTCTGTTATAAATTTGATTGAATTACTAACGAACTTTTTAACAATATGAAGATATCTTCCTTCTTAATACTTTCAAATCACTTCGACATCACACGCAAACCATCTCAGACAACTCCATGGTCTCGTTAGGCAACAATTTGCATGGCTAACGACCATCTCTCATACAAAACATAACGTTTACTTACAATTTGGCGAAGGGCGCAGCTCAATCACGACACGTTCACACAAAAGTACCTCGATTACGGTGAATATTTAATTCAGATTGAATAATAATCTGAATAAGATGCAAGTGGATATGTTTTCCGTTTATAAACAATGTAAATGAGAACAGGTAATGTTTCATATGTGACTGCGGTTGTCGTTAGCAAGTATGGCGGGTGTTCTCCTCGCTTCCGGCAGATGACGTGGTAGCTGATACACAGCTGACCGTTAAAAAAGCTATTTTCACGCGGCCACGGGTATGTTACTGACGCAAAAAATAGATAAAAACGATATTTGAAGCTGCTTGTATATCGTGTTAAAATGTGAGCTCAATCGGTGAAGATCTTTTTGAATCATGTTGAATTTTATATCCACATTATTTTCTGTCAGCCTACATTCTCTTCAGTCAATAAACTCAACACGCTAACCAACTTCTACATGATTTACACAATTGTACTAAACCGAAGGGAGCCTTTTTGCGAAGAGCGTTAGCCCGTATTTGGACCAGTTCCTACTACAGAAATTAAAGTGAGCTGTTGTTGAACGAAGTCAGATTTCCTTTCACATACCACTTCTCTACAAAGAACATTTTGATTATTTCCATTCACTTCGATTCAAATCACTGAATCATGCTGTTTTTTACCATTATGTTTTTTGAAGCCCTACATACTCGTCAATTTCTAAGCTCAGCAAGCGCGCCCACTGGTACGTGCTTCACCGAGTGACGGCCAACTGCAAATCCTTTCATCGCGGAGGGAGGCGGCTGAGACGAGAGGGACGCGAGTGATATGCATCGGCGGGCGCTCTCGCCCCCAGATCCGCCCTCGCAGACCGCGTCGCCTGGCACTTTCGCGCCGAGAGGCTGGCGACGCCTGCGTGCGGGCGGAGGGGGCCTCCCGGAGAAAGGGAGGGCTGATGGCCCCTCCGCCGTCGTCACTGCGTCTTAAGAGGAAGTCGTCGTATTGTTTAAATGCAATAATAGTGAATTGTAGTGAACACATGAGTATTATTTAGAGATCCCGTTTGCGGTGCTTAGAAAGGACTTCGTTGTTTAAAAAGTGCCTTGAACTAACATTGTGATCACTGGATGACATCGATAAGCGAAAACAAATTGTGGGCATTAAAAGGACAATTCCCTCTTCCTCTCTCATACTGAAAGAATATACCTGTACAAAGAACATATACATTAAAAGGGAATATTGTTACTCAGAGCTACTTTGAAACGACTTCGTTTTCTAATAAGTGCCGTCAACTTACATTGTGGTCTCTCTATTTCACTGATACGCGTACACACTAAATTATGAGCATTAAAAGAGCATTCTTTCTCTTCCCCTCTCCTATCCTCTCTCCTCTTTCTCCTCTCTCTCCACTCTCTCCCCTCTCTCATACTTTGCAAGAATAGACATATACAAAGAACACAATAAGAATTGTTATTGTAAGAGATCTCTTATACACTCCTTAGAAACATCATCGTTGTTCAACAAGGACTCTCGATAACCATCATTCCTTTATTTCATCTGCAGGGATTCCTAAAAAATAATCTGATATTGCGGTCTCCACTTACCATAAATACTACTAAATACACACTAGAGTGTGTAAATTAGGACAGGCATTCTCACTATTACTTTATACTCAATGAATTAAAGTATTCAAACATTCTCTAAATGATTACGTTACATCTATGAACTTCCGATACGCAGTTTATGTTCCCGTAGGCGCAGCGATCGTACGTATTTCCAATAGTTTCTGCTGCCGCTGCTTGCCACTTACTCATCGTCGCTGTCCGTTCTCCTCACTCTTGAGGTTTGCCGAATAAAACACGAAGTTCCAACGAAAAAGAAAATATATTGTTTGAAAGTTCTGGCTGGCTAATCAATCCGCAAACATACCTGTTCCGCGTTCGCGGATATCTTGTTCAGTATTTTTGAATCACCAATTAATTATATCTAATAATTTCCCCAAGCTTTCGACAATCTTCTAATCGCTTGAACACACTACTAATTGGGTGTTTAAACAAGTATTTCACTTTAAATATCACGAATAAATAGTCATGTGTTCATCTCTTTCGAATTATATCTAGCTCGTAATAGTAAAAGTAAATAGTAAACACTTTTCATTGGCAAATTCTGACACATTTGAAAAATACACACCTTACTGGCTGTATTCGGACTGCTTGCCGACTCTTTCAAAGAACAATGAGTCACGTCCCAGTATCACGACTTTATCATACCCTCGCATGGCCTTGAGCAATGCGTATCCGGTCGAGGGGTTATGCTTTTCAACGCGGGGCAGAAAGACGCGTGGAAATAAGCCATTCCCGTACACCTTCCCACGCTCAGAGAGTCGGGAGAGAGGGAATTCCCCTTCGGCCTACGCCTTGAGAGACAAGCGACCCCAAGGTCGAATTCTACGCCGACAGCTCTTCTTCAGTATCCAGCTGCCACGATTAAATCGCGTGTCACAGGGATAGAGAACTTGCTTGCAGATGCATTCATTTCATTAAGAATATTTCGCAATTCTCTGTCAATTACATTAAATTCACATAAATTCCATTTTATAAAGATTTTTTCTTGCAGAACATGAAAGTCTATTTCGTTTCCACGTTTCCGTTTATGCTAGGTAAAATGCCATTTAACTTCGGTGGCCGGAGAAAATTTCCGGTTAAGGCAGGTTTCCGGCTTATACAGGTTTCGATTTGGACTGTACTTGGAAACTTCATTATTTGAAACGTCTGTCGCTCTCTTAAATACTTAAAACTAAATAATGAAGCATCCTGTCAGTTCATGACTGACAACGAAGATTATAATGTGAACACATTGGATGGTGTAATACTTTTCAAGTCATGGAAGGAATACTGACAATAATTCCCCAATTTGCAATCAATCTTCTTCTACGACCAAATCCTTGTTAGCAATGCGTGTTATTTGCTGATCTCATTCATATTGACGATTTTCAGCTGCGTTGATTATTGATGATATCAAGAAAAACTTCACTATTTTGTGCACACAATTTCTGCGAGTATGGAACGGTCCTTTTTGTGATTCTATAAATTCAGTTGCATTCTCTTTCCCACATATGAAACAATTGCTTTTTTTAAATTTTATCTATTAAGTTATTTATAGAGTATGTCTGAGTATGCTCACTTTCTGTTCGAGTTGATACTGAAATCAATTTTGGATAAATATACTTCACTTGACAAGGTTTAGGTGCAGTCACATCTTACAAGAATACTTTTTGAATTGATACGACTCCTTTCTTCTTCACCCCAACCATTTCACCTTTATTTATTTTTATTTATTTTACGTCAAAAAAAAAAACAGTTAGAAACTGCGTATGACGTGCTATGGGGAAAAGTGAATTGTGTGCACATTTTCAAAATTCTGTGATCCCTACACTAAGTCATATACTACTTAAATTTTGAATTTTTGAAAGGGAGAAAAAAAACAAACTCCCATGTAATAAAATCTATTTTCAAGGATAAACAAGCAATAAATTTTGAATTTTGAAAGGGAGAAAAAAAACAAACAAAAAAACTCCCATGTAAAAAAATCTATTTTCAAGGGTAAATAAGCAATAAATTTTGAATTTTGAAAGGGAGAAAAAAACAACAAAAAAAACTCCCATGTAATAAAATCTATTTTCAAAGATAAATAAGCAATAAATTTTGGCTCTTATTACTTCCTGCCGCGACAACATGGAAACGATAATTTGAATAATTGTATTTCCCACTGAATTCTAGAAGACGTGCACAGAAAATGAAGTTACATTTATGTCCAGAAGCAAAACAAGGGGCCATCTCAGCATTTGCTCAATGGATCAGGGAAACTGGACGAAAAACCTGATCGAGATGGGGGTCATTGACCCGGAAGCTGTGTACAATAGTTGTTACAGGTTATTTATACTCATTTATACAGTCCAAATGGTAAATAATGCATTATGTATCATTGTTAAAATTAATGTTACTTTTCTTGTGATGCTCAGTATAGTCTCTAATTGTATAGAAACAGTTATGCAGCAGAAACGATTTCACTTGGGATTTAAACTTTTCTATTGAATTTAATCGTTTAATGTCATCTGGCAAAGTGTTGTAAAATAATGTACATGTATTGTATGTGAATTTTTTGTAATGAGCTGTTGATACTGTCACCTGATGAATATGATTTCTACGTCGAGTGTTATAGTAATAGACTTCGGCATTTTCTGAAAAAATATTCCCGCCCTTGAGCAAGTCATTTTTTACAAAAACCACTGATTCGTAAATAAAAAGACACGGTAATGGTAGAATTCCTAGATTAATGAAGAGAGGCTTACATGAATCACGTGGGTGGGATTTGGTTATTATTCGTACAATTCGTTTTTGTAATCTAAAAGTCTGGGAGCTATAAGATGTATTTCCCAGAATATTATGCCATATCTCAGGCGGGAATGAACATTCGCGAAGTATACACAACGAGCAGAATGAAGGCTGACTGAATTTGCAAGAATTCTGAACGCGTAGCATAATGAACTTAATTTTGTGTTCAATTCATTTAAATGGACGTTCCATTTAAGGTTTGACTGAATTGAGAGACCTAAAAATTTTGTTGCCTTAACATCAGTCAATGGTACTAGGTTCTTAGGTTAGGTGCTAGGTTCTTTGCCACCGAAGAATTGTTCCCAATAGAGCATCAGGAAGTGACCGACAATATTATAAACTGAAATGCGCAAATATTAAAATACCAGTCTCATATACATTGAAAAAATATAAAATTACTCATGGTTTTGATATTGTGTAACTAGCAAGACAGATCATTGATTCTAAATATTTTCACAAAGGCAATATTCATGTAATAATACATAAGAAATACCTCAGAATAATAAATGTCTAATAGGAGAACTACAAATTATCAAGTTACAAATTGAAATTATTTATTCACTTAAAATTTTAATTGGACGACAAATATACTTTAATTTACTTAAGTCGTTTGTAATTTTGATTTTTTCTCATTCACAGGCGAAGTATACACGAATGCAATGCCCAAGTATTCATCACGATGATGTCGAGCAAAGAAAAATAAAACTATGCACTGAAACGATTCAATGTTAGATGGAATCAGCAGATGAGATGTCGAAACAAAGTAAGAAATAAATGGGGCTCTGTTGCATCCTTGACTCTTAATTGAGATTTATGATCATTGCATCTCCCACGAGCACTTGAAGAATACTGTTTATCAATCCGAAAGACCTCCCAGAAACACGGAAGCGCTTCTCTCAAGTGGACGCTCGACGGTTCAAGGCAGGACACGTGTACAGGACACGCGTTGTGGGGTATGGAACGACGGAAAAAGCATGAAAGGAGACAGGACTAAAAAGATTGAAAAGGAAAACAGAGGGAGAAAGAAAAAAGAAAGGTGAAAAGGGGAAATTTATATATAATTTATAGAGCGAAGGAGGGAATGATATTGTAATAAAATGAAATAAACACAGACATAAAGTATATAAGACAAAGTATATAAAGAAAAATATAAAGAAATGCGAGAATGTATTGTTATTTAAACGTAGGTGCAGAAATTACATGCTAGGAAAAAAAGTTTGATGTGCTTTTTAGGAGAGATTTTCAAATACTACCTGATGAAGCTAAAGGAAAAAAGTAAATGAGCGTACCGCCATTCATAAAATGAAGGTGAACTTCACTGGCGAGCTTACTCTTCGAAGCTCTTACTAGTAACAGTATAACAGGCGCGGATCCAGGAGAGGGAAAAAGAAGGAAATTCCCTCACTAAAATGTTTCAGTAACTATTAATTATAACAAAACTTTCTCCCAAAAATATTTTCAGATAATCATGGACATGAATAAAATCGTATCGCATTATAAGCTGGGTGTAGCTTGCGACATTTTACAAAATCTGTAAAATGACACATTACACCAAACTATTTTGAATTTCCCCTCCCAAACTTCGTCTTTGGATCCGCCCCTGAGTGAGTGAACCATATACTTCTAAGAGTAACGCGTAAATCGCTTTCGCGAAAAAGATCGTGGAACGAACACTTCCCGAAATCACACCGCGCCGTGCATCGAATCGCAGCTTCAGGAACCGCTCTCCTCGCGCCGCCGCCGGCGTCATGTGTACCCCAATTAACAAACCGAAATTTCTGCAGCGAGGCCGCATGAGCGCCTGTTCTCAGAGGGCCCCCATAAATTGCCCGCGCCCTGGATCGGGAGCAGGGCAAGGAACTCTGGGCGGTGGCGGCGGCGGGCGCCGAGGACAGCGGGATGGGCCGTGTGGCGCGCGGCCCTCGTGCCCCGCTACGCATTAGGCCCGGTGCTATTTATACAGCGAAGCGGCGCGAGCGTGGCGACGGCCGGGCGGGGGCGGGGGCGAGGGAGGTGGCGGCGGCGATCGCGGCGAGTCGTTCTCCAAATACGGTGGTCGGGCGATGGCGGCGTGATAAGGGTCGGGCGCGGGGCCGCCTGGCCGCCGGGCGGTCGCGCTTATTAGAGAGGGCGTCGCGACGCGGCGGGACGGCGACGACGCTGGCGATAAAGGCGGAGAGGTGAGGATTGCGCTGATGGGCGATCGGCGAGGCGCTGATAGAACACGGCAGATCCATGAGAGTCACAGGAGGTCATAAACTCTCAACAACAAAAATGTCAAAAATCCACATTATTTAGCAAGAACAAAAACAAAATATAGGACATGAAAATTACAATAATTCGAATTTACGAGTACAGTTCCTTTATGTTCTAATTATTAGGTGATTACACCAAGAAGCAAGTAAGTGAGATTGCTCAACCCCTGTGGTGTAACATTAAACCAATAGCATGGTTAACAATAAGATAATTCTGTGGTCTCAAAGCACCGTCACCCCTCGAGGTAGAAACGTTGAGTAGTAATGTTGATGGTGACGGTGTGTGAGGTGATGTGGTTGAGGAGATTGTCAATTGTTTGAGATCAGCCCCGGTTGTGAATGGTTTGTTCGGTGTTGGTGCTGATGGCGGTGACGGAGAGTAGTCGGTAAGGGTCGTGGTAAAGACAGATCTGGCAGCGGAGAGAAGATGGAGGTTGCAATAAAAATACTCTTCAGTAACGCTGTGAAATTGCGATTCTGACGGTGGGGTGGGCGGTAACGTCTGGCTACAATAGTTATGATGATGGCAGTGGCCAACGTAGTAAGAAAATGGCGGCATTGCAGTTGAGACGGTTAGAGGGAGATGATGGTTTGGTGATGAAGGCGACTACGGCAACACGCGAGGGAGGCGTCGGTACTAATACCAGTGGTAGCGGCGACGACAGAGGTGGGCGGGCGCCTCGGATGCATGAGCACTGGCCGGCCTTCGTGGGTGCTGACACACTTGGGGGGGGGGAGAGCAGGGCATAGCCGGGGCGACCGGGACGGTGGAAGCGGGGTCGGCGCGGAGCGGGATGGAGAAGGCCGGTTCGTCGCCCCATGCTGAGTTGCCTCTCTCCCAAGAGGCCCCACATCTCTCCTGGTTTAATGACGCTCAGCATCTCTAGAAGCCAGGGGAGTCCAACTTATGAAGCAGTATGTAAGAACGTATGGTAACAAATACATTCACGTGTTGATTATCGAACTCAGGTGGCAGCAGAAGGTTCTGATCAATAACTTCATGATCAGAGCAATCAGTAGAGCATCTTCTAATGTTTTAGCAGGTCAAGATTACGTGGGATTTCTTAATGTAGAAACGATACCTGTCAAACACTTTAACAAAAGTAACACATGTAAACAGAAAAGTGCCGTACATCTTAATGACAATGCAGGCCCAATAATCTTTTACCGAAGACTTAGTGTGTATCTCAGCAGCGCCCAACACTACATTCCACTTCTCCCGATTGTGGGACGGATAAATATGTTGCGATGCTTCCGTTGGTACCAAATTGTTGAAAGTATTGGTACCAAATTGTTGGATACTAATAAGGAGTTTTTACATGGCATAGCTTTCAGCAATAGACTGCAATCTGCGCATGCGCAAATACACAAGTGACGTGAAACTTGAACTGCGCGTGCGCAGAAGATCGATATTGCCGTCAATTGTCTATAACGCTTCGCTGTGCGAAAACTCCCTAATGGTGAATAGTAATCAATCGATTCGAGGGAAACGATAGAGCAGCGACCAGTACGCTATGTATTCATCACAAGGTGCCGGATTAAAATCCCGGTTGATCCATACGGACTAAATGGGTCGGCGGTAGGATTTCTGACGGATCTTCAGTTTCCCCTACCTCTCATTCTACCGTTCTCCATCAACATTTGTTATCATTATAATAATCTCCCCAATAAATCACTGATCTATGCAAGTGAAGCCGGAAGGCTTAGGTACTGGAATCATAATTAAGAGCAACCAATAGATAATGCAGTGATATCGATAAGAAAACTAGTATCGGGTTCAGAAAAAATAATTAGTACTATTGTCTTGGAATAAAATACTGATATTCTCATTTTAATATATAAAATTACACATACTGAATGTGAATTTACAAATTTTAAACACAAATTGTTTACGTAAAATTGAATTGTGAATTGTCAACAGATATAATACATTAAAAGAGGTTTTTATAGTAGATTTACTGCATCCTAAATGTAAAATCGTGTATCAATATCACTCAATTCGATATAATTTGATAAAATCGAAATACATCAATATCTCTCTGCAAACAAGTCAACAAAAGATGGTATCTAAAGTAGCCAGCCCACAAAGTACGTCCTCCTGTCACAGACAACTTCTCGGGAGACCATCATTGCGTTGACCCTGATATCCGGGCACGTCTGTTCTCGTCGGCAGTGATTATCATTAGAGAGTTACCTGCCCTCCTCTTCCATCACGCAGGGAAACAACAACAATTTTCGAAATTTCGCGGAATAATCAAAGTTCGTCCAACATCAGAGACAGCTGTAGATGCGTCCTCCGCCACCGCAGGCGGCGGTTTTGCCTTTGGGAAGGGCGGGGGTGAGCAGAGCGTCGCATGGGACCTACGCGATGTGGCCTTGTCATATGTTCGCATACACGCAGAAGTGTCTCGAGCCGAATCGCTTACACGAGAGGAAATTAATGGGGTATCTCCCACGGAAAGGGCAGAGAGAGGCGGCTGCGACAACGGCGCCCTACGGCGAAGAGCTGGCAGGAGGCCCCTTCACAAAGCCGCTTCGGCCCCTGACGGCGGCGCCTCACCCCACTTTCCCTCGCAAACCCTTCGTCTGCCTCACACCCGTGTCGTCATCCCTTGCCAGGTCCCAGTCCCCAATCAAGCCTTACTCTGAAGAGCGGACGGGGTTATATACCTCCTTGGAAAAGTCGTGTGTTGCCACAGTGATCCCAGTTTAAAATACAATCCCCGACCGAATTAATACATGAAGGGGTTCTGTGCAGGATCAACCTCTGGAGCTCCTAATAATGTTCAAATATTGAGTGTATTTAATCAACATGAATGTGATATACTACAAACTTTACAATTTAAAAATGTAATATTACGATTGTATTAAATATTTCTTATCTAAAACACTTGATTTAAAAATACTGGGGACCTCAATTTAACAGAGGCCCTATGTCCGTAGTGCTTAATCTGCTGAAGCATGAATCCACTCCGGGGCCCTACCACTTTCAGAAAACAACTGCGTCCCTCAGGTCGCTTGTCGACGCTGTCGACGCTATGTTTCTCTCGAAACGGCCACAATCAGAGAATTCCGAGAATCGGAGATGTTTGTTTCAGCAGGTGTCGGTTTCTTCCCAACGGCGGTCCCCGTTGCCGGTGTGCCGTTGCAGATGTAAAATGAACGCGCGAAGAAATGAATTCGTTTTCAAGACGAGAAAAATAAATTGCAATGCCACCAACACGCGATAATCCAGTGTCGAATGACGCGAGATGTCAGCTCACATTCTGTGAAACCTACAACCGACGGCAATTCAATTATCTAACGAAAAATCTTCAATATTTAATTTCGGGACGATGGAAAGACGAATGTCTAATCAAGATGGAGAGGTGACTTTGATATCGAAGAAAAGCACGGTAAGGTGAAATGGAAGTGAAAAAACAAACACTTGTAGATTAGCAGGACTCAGAAATCCAAACTCTACACCAAATGAATAACAATTTAGTAGGCATGGTAACAAGTTGAGAGACGGTTTCTTAAATTACAGTTTGGTCAACGCCGAAATATACGTAGAATGAGAAAGGCATTCTGAACTTAAAACAAGAAACGCTATCAGTTTTCATTCGGCTTGAAAGTTGCTTCGCCACTGCGAACGGGATCCTATTTGGGGTTCTTCCACCCAGGAGGCAGTCACCCAACCCAGGAGGCAGCGGTGCTAGTCTTTGCCCAGAGAGGGAGAGCGGGAGGGGGCGGGGAATGGTTGTGCTGGGGCAGAGGGGATAAGCCAAGCGCGTGTGGGCGCTGCGGGCGGAGCAAGGCCACCTGCATGGCTGCTGCTTCTGCAGGTGTTGAGAGCGACCGCCGACGATTTGTCGCCTCCTGCTGACGCCCTGTGGGCCAGGATACAAGGAAAGCGGCCATTTTTAAAAAAAAATTATTAGTGTATTATTTATATTAGTTTCATATTGTGACATAGATACGACACCCCAGGTTGCAAAAATTATGTTCGTGATCGTTTATTTATTATTCATTATTATTCATTTGAAAACTTTGAATACTGAACATTATTCAACACTCTTCGAAGCTAACGAAAGTACATGCAGCGAAGAAGATATCTCACAGAACGTAAAGACACTTGGCTCACTATTCAGATTTCCAAAGCCACCTTCCCCAGTGTTCTGATCTCTCCAGTTTCTCGTCAAGTGCCGGCGGAGCCGCGAGGCGCGCGACCGCGCCCGCATATCCACGCATCCAACGCCGCATCTGTGGGCCGCGGCACGTCACGCGCGGCATGTCACTATGAGGCGGCGGCGCGCGAAGTCTCTGCTAAGAGATCACTCTCGAAACGACGGACGCAGTCCGACCCCCTTGGAATGGCAAGATGCCAACTAACATTTGAGTCGTTTGGAGTAAATTGATGTCAAAGTTTCGTTAACTCATTAGTCAGTCATCTCTCCACCCAGAGTAGTGACGTTTTACAGTAGCCATTTGTCCAGAGATTGCAGAACCTTGTCACACTAACTACTTATTTTCTTCGATTCTGCCAGTTGAAAATTTGTTATTTCAAAGGGCCGAATCTTCTATCGAAAGGGTAAGCCAGAAGCCACAAAAATAATCTCATGCAAATGGGGAAGCATTGAGCATGTACTAAATCAAGGAAATGTTGCTCCTGTAGGTAACATTATCTTTTCTGGTTCTGAGCATGGGCAATTACCGTTACCGCACGCCTGCATTCAGTCGATGTATCTACTTCAGTTGGTTGTCAGGTGCTCTGCTGCAGCAGCTCGGCCATGGCCGAGAGGTTTCAACGCCGTGTTTTTTGAAATTCTTGTCTATCGGGAGGTGTTCGTATTCATAACGGATATAAAAATAAAACTAATGTATTACTATAATATATATGTATTTTGAAATAGGTATATTACATATGTCAATGGTTGATCGCCATTGGCAATCCCCGCCTACAGATGACCGATCGCACAAAGAAAAATGTTCTCAAAATCTTTTAGAATTGGGTCTGATGCACGTGTGTGACAACATTTATCCGGAATTGGGCGTGCGACTGCGGAGGCAACGCCTTCACTCGGCTCCTGCGCGAAAATAAAGGGCTACTATTCCGAACGAAGACGTTAACGAAGATTTGATACAATAACGTGCATTAAACACAAACACGGTCGTACCATTCAGAATGTCCGAGAACGTAAACTTGGAGACAGCCACCCTTCCATTTAATAACGAATCAATACAATAAATATTCGACATCGAAATCCTGTCTGCATTCCAAAAACTGGAAGAAAAATTACGCGTTCATGCTAGAACAATTATTTCTTCTACCACGAGCGAGAAGAACGATTCTACGCAGCGTTTCAGGAGCAGGTATGATGAATGGTAATGCAAGCTGGTACAAATTGCATTGATTTCTAATAAAAAACGCAAAACGTTCTTTCAATCTTCCTGTGGTACAAGACGCCGTGTCCTTCTCAATTCATGTTCCTGTAAACATGCATTCTTGGAGAGAAAACATGCGAACTTTCACGTTCACATTTGGCGTACATGATCACATTTCAGTTGCCGTTCGACACTTTGAATGATTTCATCAAATATCATCCGCAAAGGGTTTTGCGTTCACGTTATGTTTAAGTTTCATTGTGAATATACCTAATTCACTTCACCTGGAAGGCGAAGTGAAAGGGCCACTTAAACCTCGATACGAGTGACTCGCATCCACGGGGGAAGACGATCGAGGTTGTGCAGAAAGCGATGGAGGTGGAGCAAAAAGAGGATACCAACCGAGAGATAAAAGTCCACGTCAATACCGAGACCAGATTGCCTATTATACTCAAATACATCTACACATCGCTTCGTATGGAGGTTGAGGTCCAGGTGAAGTTGGATTTTTAGGACAAGCTATACAGCTGGCTACAATTCTAGAAGTCAGTTGCTCTCACAGATTATACCCGTCCTTTCCTCTCCTCAAGCATAGATTGGTGCCAGAGCAAAACTCTACAGAACCGACAAGGTACCGCTCATGATCTTTCCTTCCTCGGTTTCCTTTCCTTTCCAAGGTACAAGCCATTACAGTACATTTTATTTAACAGCGTTTTCCTGACGAACTTTTCAAAGAATTGCAAATCTCAACACTCAGCACAGAAGTCCTAGAAGAAACGCCAGAAACGGGAATGAGAACGCTAGAAGCGCCCGGGGGAGGCTGGAGGAGGGGAGCGCCCGTACGGCCAAGTGCTGCAAAGCCCCGCGCAGCCATCGTTCCGCGGTGCGCAAACGGTAATTAATTTGCTACCCGGCGCGATCGAGCGGACGAGGGTGACGAGTAAACGAGCAAGCGCACTGGGCGAGCGGGTGGCTTCCTTACATCACATCACCCGTATGTCTGGCGGTCTTCATTAATTCGAAAAGAGGAGGTACACCAAAGAAAAATGGGCTCACTCCTGTCATAAACTAACTAGTGTAAGGTAACAGCAGTCGTTTAGTGTTACATATCACTAAATGACTGCTGGTACATTAGCAATAATTCAAATGGAATATATTATGAAATGCAGAGTACACGAGCACTCTTTTGTACCCGATCGGCGATGATGTATCAGGCGTTATTGAGATCGCCCGTCATCACATTGATTCAACAGTTATATGGCCTCTTTTCACAAAAGGGGAATATTAAATGCATTACAGTTAGGCATATTGCATAATTTATATGGAGTTTTCAGAACGGTAATCGTTGCATTACGCATCTGTAACAGCCTCTTTTGACATAACGCAACTACGCATTAACTCGTAATACGATTTTCATGTAGATTCTGATTGAGAAAGAATGCGAAATTATGGATTCGTATCTTTACACCATGTTGTTCTCGTTTTTACTTTTTCGCCTTACTTCGTAAGAAGATCAAGTATTTTAATTGTGCGCTGAGAAACGGCGATTTTTTCACAGAATCTCTCTTATTGCCGGGCCCTGGTAACGAAAAAGTGGAAAAATCTTGCTCCTACTTGTAGTAAATTACTCCCTTTAATTAAACCAAGTCCATTTAGGTACGTATTATTGCAATTTGGTTGCTCTGTCTGTTAAGTTATATAGTGTTCGATCATTACATTGTACAATATTGATGTTCATTCCAGTACCTGAAGTGGAGCATTAAGCACCCACGAAACGCAATAAAATATAAAACTTAACATCCTTGTGTCATAATTGACATGGCATCTATGGTCTATGCTCGTGAATTCCGTATATAATATCAGTGAAGGGCTTTCAAGAAAAATACTAGTAGTTTTCGCGTAATTTCTTCTCAAAGTTAACGTAATGTATAAAAATCATTTTCTGAAAAAGGATTAATTTTTTCCATCATTTTTTTCTATTGGCAGCGCAAAGGACGCTTAAAAATGGCACATGGTCCATTCTCGTTCATCCATATTCATGGCCCATTTCATTGAATTTTCGGAAATTAAAAATGTTACAAATAATGCAGGAAAGTATGTGCTATTGAAGCATCACTAGTTTAAACTGAACCTACATAGCTATTATAATTTATCTTGCATAGTTATTTGAAGAGTAATATGGATGTTGTTCACAGGACAAAAACCGAACTAGTTATTGCAACGTTTCACACTAAAAAAACGTCTAAATTCAAGGAGCAATATAGCATATAATATAAAGAATTTAAAAGAAAAATTGAGTAATTGGTCGGAATAGATTGATTATGCACTACCTAAAAAATGAAAGAAAAACAAACAAACATTTCTCTATGAGATAGCGAAAAAGTATCTGCTGTACGTAAAAATTATTTTTCACTGATACAGTGGCGAGATGTCAATTTGTATAAGCAAGTAGGTTCAATCGTTAAAAAGTCTCCCAACGCATCTCTAACAAAACGAGTTCTCTTGCCACCTACACATCCACTTACGCACGTTCACACAACACAACATCACAACGTAGATCCATCCACAACAGGGACAGGAGAATACGTGAAAAAAGTAACAAAACGAAGAGGACAAAAAAGCAAAGTGCACAAACCGAAGTGTCTTCCAGAAACGTTTTTTTCTTTTTTTTTTTCACGAGAGAGCGAGAGACGGAGAGGATGGGACGGGGGGAACGGGTAGAGAGTGAGAGAGACCCATTTACAGGATCTGTAATGAGTGTTTCCAACTTCTATATACTCTAGAAACGTCAATTTCATTGCAGCTCGTGAAATTTAATATCTAGACGTACCTGACAAGGAGGGTAACGCTTTATATTTATTTTAGCCAAAGCGGGTTAATTACGACATCCATTTCGGATAAAGATCAAAGAAGTGAGTACGTCGTGAGTTTCGTAACTTCGATAAAGTATGAACCGTTGAAAAAACGTTCTAAACACCTCCGCAAAATTTCACAAGCAACACACGCAAACATCGCAACATCACCCACAACGTGAAATTTTACTTCGCTTTCGTGGAAATAGGAAGCGTTGATTAGACTGTCTGAATTCTTCTTAGTCTCACGTTTCATCGTTCATACAAACGTACTGGGAAGGCACTAGAATCACCATGCAGGTAGTGCTACAGTGCCAGAGCATTGCTTTCGTTCTGACTGAATTGAGTGCGACATCGTTTATTACACGGCATTATTAGTGTATTACCAGATGTTATATTTTCTTTTCATTTTTACAAAGGATTCAGATCGTTTTTTTTTTCACATCAACTGAAATAGTAAGTTGCCCCCGGTACTATTAATATCTCGGAATTTTCCTTTCCTCGGGAATTATAAAAGACGGTGGATGGGATTCGCACATAGCCTGGGAGCGCGAGACAACCTGCTTCGGAACCCGTACAATCCCTTGACTCTCATTGAATTTTAAGCTAATCATCATCTCGGCGTCTAAGCTTACCCATTCATTATTTATAAGGGACATAACCGGCGTCGAAATATTTGCAAACGACCGAAGCCAAGACGTCGAACGGGTTCTGGCTGGAGCCGGAACTCTAACGCGGTCGACCGGCCGGCAGAGACAGACGGCTCATTCTAAACGCTGTTTTTAGATGACCCGCGGCATCGAGTGCAGATCCCACGGTGTGACTCCTGACAAAATCAAGTGTCAACTAATGTGGAAATAAAATCACACGTTATAGCAGCACAAGAAGGAACATGCAATACACTGAAGACCATTTACACAAGAAGTGGAACGGAGGAATTCTCGATGTCACATGGTTCCGATCTCGTCGTGTAGGTCCATTGACACAACAATACTGAAGACAAAATTCCACAGATTCGAGTAGAATTTTCGGAAAGCTAAACGGACATGAGACAAGTATTCGGCTGTTTTCCGTTCCATTTATCATTCAATGTCCCTATTAACTTCTCATTAAATCTCTATTGACTGGTATGTCCCACGTCACGTGTTCAACACACTAAACTTAATCACTTATTTCGACAAAATACATTGAAACACTGTATATGACGTCCGGAGAAGAAGAATAAATCGAAATCTTAACTCTGGTACCCAAATGCTCGAGCAAACAGACCACGTGCTAGGTTAAATCATATATAGAACGCTAATGTCTCCAACATAGAGGAATGCAGGCTCCTAAGGCCTCCAAAACGAGCGAGCGCAAAGCGGTGCGGGGGCCGGCGTGGCCAGGCGGTTCTCTTCCTGGTTCGCCTTAAGAGCGAGTGAGTGCAAGAGCTGTCGTGGCTCCAGGCACCGTCGGGCCTTTGGTGGTGGGCGGGCTGATGGGTGATGATGCGAGACCGTAAGTTGCGACGAGGTAGTCAGCGGCGGCGACAGAATTGGGAGGGGGTGATGATGATGACTGTAGATATAGTGTTGATGGTGGTAGTGGGGATGTTGGTAGTTGCGACGGTAGTGGTGGGGGTGGCCTTAGTGATGGTTGAGATTGTGGTGACGGTGGCGGTGGTGGTGGGGGCGGGGGCTGGTGTACTTCTGTGAAGCACAGCTCATTTTCAAGGCAGTTCGTCGATCATGATTGAGATAGCTGACATTTTCTATACGATCTTTTATCGGAAAATTAAGTTTCTATAGCACTTGCATGAAGTGAGGGCTTGGTGAAATGAATTTCGATTTAAACTGGTTACATAAAAATTACAACAACCGAAGTCCAACTACGAGCCGTAAATTCAACTAGTATTTGAAAATCACACTGCAAGCACCCCTGAAAGGAGTAAAAAAATATAAAATCGCCAAAATGACAATTTTAATCTTTCACGCTTAAGCTGTCCACGAAGAGAGCAGCTATAAATTTTTTATACTTGCATGCACTACGATCTGACAAGTGATTGCGGTTGGCACGGGGGGAGGGGGAGGAGCATAGTGGGTGAATGTTCGAAGAAGTGTACGGTTGTATAAACTGGTAGACTGCGGAGCATTGGACAACAGACATGGGTACTGACACATGGGCAGCAACGATAACGGTCAGTAAGAAACGTGGCGAAGGGGGGAGGCAGGCGCGGCATTAAATCTGCAAGAAACGCGCGGAGAGCTTGAGGACCCAACCACCCGTACACCTACGCACCAACAGGCACAGACCACGTTGTCGAAGGTTATCACGCACGCGTCGAACAACGGAGACGACATTGACACAAGAAATTATAATGTTGATATCGTAAGATTTATTAGAGGGCATGTTTTGTGGCCTTCATTATCAGAGGATCCAGGTACCTTTTTAGAATTTGATATGGAAAACCATTTTACGAGATATTGTGGGGATCATTTCAAAATTGTGCGACTAGAGCTAGAGTAGAAGCTATTTATTGGATTCCTTTCCCTTTCTCTTGTTCCTACTCCTATTATTACCCTCGCAGTACGTACATAGTGTTATGCAAAGATGCAATTAGTGCGAGAAAGAAGAGAGTCGTTTTTGTGAATATTTCGAATATGGGCCAGAGGCTTCAAGTAAAGTAACCACCAAAATTAAAAGTTCGCTCTGAAATTCAAGAGGCCGCAACATCAGCTGTTTTCGGAATTTCTATTTTGCTGAAAATTTTGACTACGATTTAGGCGTTGTTGTGTACACGAACAGACGTACAGACGTGTTTTGAGAAAAAAAGAAAACTTTTTTCTATGAAAGTCTCACAAAATCGTTTTGTGTATCGAAAATTTGGCATTTTCCCTACACAAATACAAAACTTTAAATTACTACGTAGTCAATGCGAGAAAAAAGAGAATGTATTACTTCATCTTTCATCTTTCTACTTTCATCGCCATCCCTTAACTCCTCATTATTTTGACGATTATTTACTCTCGAACGACTTCTTCGAAGTTTTCTCTAATTCTGCGATAAACATTTCAGTTCAGGTAACATCCCAGAACACGCCGAAAGCAGTTTCAATAAGTACACAGCAACTAAGACGTAAATAATACGAGTCAACGAACAATCTCGTCCCGGGTCATTTCACTCGCAATATCCGATCAGAAAAACGTGTCATTAAGCGTTACTCTTCACTAGTTTCTTCAGAGGTAATTGGTGTAAGGTAATTTGAAAATGTCAAATGTCACTGCGTGAACTCTGGAGTCTCTGGTTGAGGAACGTCATCAATTATTTCCTTAAATAAACGATTGTTTGAATTGCAAATATACGTACATCCTTATTTCATTTTGTGGAGGCAGTTTAACATCTTTTAATAATATCTATTTCAAATACAGTAACTATGCAAATTGCATTGCGTTCAATAAAATATCAATATGTCAACGAATCAGAAAAATGTTTCATGAATTCAGAGACAATTATCACGTTCTTTAGATATTACTAAGTACTCAAGAATGCACTAATTAATTAGTACTAAATATGAGAGCTATCTTGTAACACTTACAACGTGGGGACGTAAATCCCCAACTCAAATTCCTATCCGCTCTTTCACGGTCACAAATTCGCGTATCCCTTTCAACGTTCATTCCAATGAAGTAACGATATAGAGCGCGTGACACAACACTCGTACAATACGGTAGAAAAATGATTTTCACGCTAATTTTAGCGGATTAAAGAGACGTACTATGAAACATGTACGTGTACACTGTTGTAACCCGAAACAAAAGTTCCCTTTGAACAGGATTGTGCCAGGACGTCAGAGTTGCTTTTGGCTCGTTCCGGAAAACTGCCTGCGGTTCGGGTTAATTCGAGACACCATCCCCGTCCGATACTCATCGAGCCATCGGACGAATGCTTGCTTAGAAGGATAAATTAAAAATTAATCTCCGGATTCCTGAGGCAGCGTCGGTCCCACCTTTTGTGAATCAGAGCATCACATGCCAGTCTGAATAGTGGAGGCGGCAGCAAGAGAAACCGCTCTGGGTTTCGAATTACGCAAAAAGCGGTATTGGTTAACCTTGCGACTGTAACGGGGAAGACGCACGCAAAGTCTGTAGTGATAGGCGGATCGGGCGAAGAAATTAATTTTTTAATAACTAAATTATCATTCGTCTTCCCAAACCATCCAGGAAAAGTCACATATGTGAAGCTCATCTGAAAGGACACCTCTCTTGAGCGAATACCTCTTCCTTGCCGCCAATTGAAGAGCTTATATCCGAAGTGACCTTTTTCCATCTCCGTTAGTTTTCTAGTTTTAGGTATCATTATTTTCTTAAGACGCTTCTTCATTACGATGGCAAATAATTTAGTAAAATATGAAGTTTGTCTAATGTTATCGGTATCCAACATACGATGAATCGAATCTCAAACTACATTTCTGAATTTGAATTCTTTCCTATCCTGAAAAATTGCATTTCTTGTTTATACAAGGACGTCATTTTGGAAATAAGTCCTTCAATTGTCCAGGCCCGGGACTGAAACCCGTTTTGTCAGAACTTCTCTACAGCGGACACTTCTCTTGAGCGGATATTTTTTCCGGTCCCAAGATCGGTCATTACAGTTCCAACATCACATTCAAATTCAAGATATATGAACGGTGTGTCAATTGAAGATCGCGGTCACTCGCACTGGCCCTGACAAGAATATGCGGCGCCAGGGCACGGAGGCATTTACCATTTTCTGAAGGCGAGAGGCGAGTGCCTTACTCGGCAGCGGCTTTCTTGCTTTTCACGTATTCACGCGTTCGGCTTAGGTCGCTCGCATTCATATGCAAGGGACGGTCGCCGGGCGCAGGTCCGCGAGTGCTTCGGGGTACTTTTCCACGCGCAGCAACGCATTCCGAGGTGTGCGCCCGGCACGCGGCGACATGGCGGGCCACCTCGCACGCGCGCCCGAGAATGGTAATTACGTAATACTACTTCACTGGGTGCGTGAGCGTAGGTAGTTCCCATTACCCATATTGAAGCATCGTAGACGAAGAGATCCTAGACAATGCCACAGCCTCGAAAAGTTCTCCGGAGTTCTGCCTTAAACAACCGTCAATAGTACACACACGATCCTCCCTCCTCATCATGTTTCACTCCCATTCTCTGGGCCGGACAATGTTGTAAGACCAAAATTAAAAAACAACAACAACTCGGAATAAAACTACAATAGCACATCCTTTCTAACATTCTTTTTAACGGGTACGAAATATTATAATAGTAGTCGTACAAGAACATGCAAAAGTGTTTCCAACCAGTAAAAATATTTTTCCGCACCAAGATTCTAACTCATTCTCTTAAAAACAACACGACATGCACGTTACCCCTACACCACCAGTCGCACATCCAAAAAGACCTTCCCGACGCTTAAAAGAATGTTGATAATTTGGATGTGTAATTTTCAAAAATTCAGAGATTTTCACTAACATAATTTCAAGATCTACTTTTAAAGAACAAATGTCATTCAAGAAAATAACCTTACCGACGATATTGTACTTTTGCAATGCACGCTCCCTCCCCATTTGCGAACAGGGTCACCGTGTGCGTGGCAATCCACAAACCACAGGCAGACACACTCAGCATCACGCGCACAAAACCCTGTCACCGCCGTTCGAATGGACTAAACGGACACAGTTAACTGGAACTCACCTCTTTTCCGATTAGGACGCGTGCGGCGAAGGAGATAATCTTAGGCACCCGTGGCTTCAGTGCCGTGTCGATTCAATGGGAGAGGGACTGTCTAAAACGAAGATCTCTTATCTGATTTCGGTATCCAGTCGCTGTGTACATCGCAAAATGAAACGGTGAGCTGTGCCATTTCAAACGACGGTCTGAAGCTATTCAAAGGATGAATCCGTCGATGAATGTGAAGTGGAAAACGAAGGTACAACCCCTGTGATGATTGATTCACTGATACAGGCACGTGCGCTATATCGAACAAAAAGGCGCTCGAGTACACCGCTAATTCTAACAGGCGGTCTGTCCATAAGAGAAAGATTGTCGGCGCTTGCAAGCGATTGACAAACCGACCCCTTGGCGCGCGGGTTGGCGCCGCGTGTGGCGGGATTCTCTGCGGGCGGCGGCGGCGGTAGGAGTCGACAGCGGCCGCGGGGGCGGGGGATGGCGTGGGGGCGGGCGCGGGGGCGGCGCCCAGCAATCACCCTCCATTCAGAGCAAGGGCGCGCGTGCCGCCTCCAGGAACCCCCTGGTGTTCGCGCAGCCTTCGCGTGGCCCCCGCCTGACACCCGCGCAACGCACGTGCCGGACAGGCGGACGCGTTCCCCCTCCGTGCTCGCCCCGCTCTAACCCTTTCCCCTACTTTCTCCACAAATGCATGGCGCAGAGCGGAAAAGCCTCCCAGAGGATCATTTGCCGATCTAAGCGGGAAAAGGTTGACAATCCGTCACTTGTAATTCAAACATTCAAAGTAATAATACATCGTTCGAAGTACCAAAAAAGAATATGGAGACATCATTTGAATCGACTACAATTAGAAGCACAGTGACCACTGTAAAAATTTTCGAAGAGGTAGTAATGGGATGAATGTTAAGTAGAAATATGTTCACTCTACAATGAAAGGGTCATTGCGTCATTATTTTAGAATAATACGAAAAGTTGCTGTTCTATTGATTTATATTTCAAAATAATTAAGAAAATTTTTAAAAAAATACGGACTAAAACAAGTTAAGTATATAACTTTGTATTACTTTGATTAGATGAAATATTATGATCCCTTTCACCACAATTTACAAGCTTCCTTTTGACGAAGGATATCTGGAGTTTTAGTGAACGCGTGCATTCGCTAAAACTACCAAAATCGTTCGTCAAAGTTCCAACAAGCAATGATTGTAAAATGCCTGAGGCATCGAGTAGAGAAAAGGCACTAAAAATATTTTAAAAGAGTAACATTCGAGAGTTATGTTAGGATTCGAAAGATGACAAGACAAGGATTCGAAGATTCATACGTTCCCTCGCTAACGACCCACATGTCTACGACGGTGGTTGTTCCAAGCTGCGTCCGGGGCGGCAGGAAACAAGCGCCTCGGGCGAAAGTGGGCGAAGAGAGGGCGCGTGGGGCGCGAGATGAGCCGCTGAGTGTTAAGTGCGGCTATTACTCCAACTTAACTGCCGGCCTCCAACGCGTAAAAGCCACGTGCTACCGCTTGCGGAAGACCCCAGACGATGAACACAAAGAACGACTGAGAGGACACAAAGATGCGTCGAAGACGACGATGGAGAGAACGATTACTGGGCGGCGGAAAGGCTGAAGAGAAGGACCGGCAGATGGGAAAATAATCCGACTAGACGGCGATCAACTGTACGGGGCTTGTGAAAACAATCCGCTGTGTACGTCATAAGATGTAATTCATATTATTCACAACAATTAAAATGTCGTTAAACGTAAAAACAATTTAAAAAAATTACGTACAAATCACGCCAAATAATTCAGACACCATCTGGAGGATATTTCTAGCGGTCGGCTGCTCGGATTGGTAGTTTTCCGTGCTTTCTCTGATTAACACCACGCAAATGACGAAGTTGAAGTTCCCAAACAAACGGGCCGCGGACCGCGCGTGTTCTTTTCTTGTTCTATTCTCACCCCTCACACTCACATACACTTCCATACACTACACTACCACACATGTAGGGAGGCCAGTCGCAAACTTAGTTTGTCCCTGCTGAAGCGGTCTCCCGCTGGTGACAGATCCTAGAATGGGGAAACTCTCTATGCCGACGTGTAGGACAGCGTCGGATCTCGCCATACAACGAGGAAAGAACGCCCCCTGTCTCCCGTGATAAAAACATGTACACCACTTACGGGATTAATGAACATAACCGTAGACACACCCGGAAACGTGCAATTATCAATCACGTGAAATACATATCCTTGTACATAAACATGATAAACCAGCCCCTGCAACGTCGAGTGTAAAGGCAACCTCTGGTGAGGGTCAACACCTCTGGCCGGCGATTTTCATAATCACTTCTAGAAGAATGCCGGAGCACCACCCTAACGGACAAACAATATCCATCATCTTGGAAAACTTGAGTCGACATCCTTTTCACAAGACAGCATCAACCAGAACCCCATTATATACCACCAATTAGCATCGTCGCGACTATTTCCAAAGTTCTTGGAAAAGACGCACGAAAGTCATCTGAACAATATGTTATTAAAAAAATCCATCTTAAATTACTAGTAATCAGATTTCCGTCCAGGCAGGAGTGCTGAAACTACGCAATTTGATATCATTGAAGATGCGAGAACGGCAATACAAGACAGTAATAGAATCCTTGACATGATCACTTCTAGGTGAATAGTATCCGGATCCTCCTAGTTTTGAGAACAGCCTTTGATTCAGCAGATCATGACATCTCGCTTGCAAAACTAAAACAGCAGGTTAGCAATGAGCTTTTCACAGCAGGTTAACAATTAAGAGGGAAGAATTCGAAAGTCCTGAAGATTCGTTTAGAGATATTTTGATCATTTCATGTTCTAAAATCATCACATTTGTTTAAGAAAAGTGCTCGTAAAATATTTGAGTACTAGTTTAACTACCATAAATACTATTTTAATATTTTAAATGCATTTATTTTCAACATTTTACCCGTTGATATGATTTTATAGAAGATCATTATGTCTCGACTGTTTTGGATAGACGAAGATACAAGCATTCAGTTATTTATATTGATAAAACTCTTTTCAGCCCCAAAATATTCCTGAAGGGTCCAGCGAATTGCGCAGAATTTGCCGCACTTCAAACTCTACGGCCATGGAGCGTGAGATAAATATTCTCTTCCTCAATATATATTGATATGTATATGCATTATAACTGACAGAATTTGCAAGTTAAAATATTTCGTTTTACATAGTCTAACACCTGACTCGTATGCACAAACACGTCTCTAATGCATGCGCATGGATTCTATCACTCTTAAATCAGTATAACAGGTGCAAGCCCACGATTAAAAAGCACGCATCATGCAGATGTTCGCCGAATTAAAACACGAGGTACAAGACTACTAGGGTTTCGTAAATTCAGAGGCATCTGAATCAAGTTCACGGTCGACCCGTCACGCGAAGAGCTTATCCCAGCGACAGATCCCGGGGATTTTTTTCTTTATTTAGCGTTAAAAAACAGTTAAAATGTGTGGGATGTACTGTTGTGAGAAGTGCAATCTATTCCTATGCACGATTTCTCGAGCTCTAGGATCTCTGCTCTAACTCATTTGCATATTAAGTTCGATTATGAATACAGGTAGCAACGAGTGTTTCTGACATTGATAAGGAAATATTCAGTCTCGTATAATAAAAAGGATTTGCAAAAGAAAATCAATTATAGAATTTGGCTACTATCCCTTATAATGCCCTTTGTGACGAAATCGACTTACAGCCACGAGAACACGGAGGACGATTATTTTAGCAACTATAATCCCCAATGAACTCAAGGAAACGTGCACACATGGTGATATAACACATACGTCCAAAAGTAAAACAAGGGGCCAACTCAGCCTTCGCTTAAAGTATCAGAAACTGGACGATAAACCTGATGGAGATATGGATCATTGACCAAGAAGCTGCGGTAAAATACTTGTTACGGGTATATCTTGTTACTTGTATACTACAAGGAATCGCGGGGGCAGGTGTCCTTCACAGAAAATTTCTTTTAATGAAATCTTTAGAAAATTTCGAAATAACGAGCAACGAGAAATCCTTCTTATTGTTGAGTTAGATTATCCCCAGCACAGCACGTATCATTTCGAATAAAACGTTGGGTGCATAGGAGAAAATGAGTACGGTCGGGCTTGAGTACTAAGTGGGATAAAGAGCCAATGTAGTCACAATCATTCAGAGGTTAGAGGCAGTCAGCAAGATATAATTTCAATAATAAATAAGCCCTACATAATCTCTTGTGTATTGCCAAAGTTGCATTTCCACAAACACCACTTATCAAAGGGCCGAGATGAGAATCTTATAGCGTAGGCGCTATGATCCGTAGGTTTGTACTAGTGTAAATCTCACAACTACGATAAGCGCAATACAAAACTTTTCAAAAAGCGATATCTAATAAGAAATAATGTTCAATTATCCTTCCGTGTCCAAACATAAAATGTCAAAAAACCTATGAACATTTTTTCACGAAATTCGGATCGTTATTCATTTATCGAATAACTGAATAATAAGCATAATAATTATAATACTATTTTTATAATAATATCCATAACCAATACAATTTCCTACATATTCTATTGGCGGTAGTTATGGAAAGGTGAATGTTTCTCCTCATTCCCAGCTTCCAGTTTCGCAAGTCAGTATAATCCTTCTGCCCACTCCACGTCGAGAAAAAAAAACCGACGTGCTGGAACCAAGGCTAGCCCCCGGGATCGTGTTCTTCGCTGCACCGCACGGCTGATAGGAGGCAGATTTACGACAGCCACCGCACCGCCGCGCCGTGCGGCGCCGCGCCGAGCCGCGCCGCGCGGCGCCGCGCCGCGCCGTGCCGCCCTACGCGAGGGGCGCCGACGGGACTACTAAAGTCCAATCGCCCTTAAACGACGAATCAATCGCGTCACATGACACTTTTATGCCTTCGCACTAGCGCGCCGCTCGCCGCCGAGGCTTCATGAGGAGAGGGATTCCATCCCCTTGTGATTTCTCCGTTCCGACACGCACTGGCGCAGAAAGCTTGATGAATAAATACTACCTCGCACGTTCGCCGTCGCCGGCACGTTCTTATCCCAATTGCCTTCACGTAGCTTAAACAGCTACAACAAACAATAATCTAGGCATATACGGAACATATAAACTTTAGAATTGCAGCGGTTTGAATTAATTTATTTATCGTCAAAAAACAGTAAAAACTGCAGGTGATGTATGGGGGATAAATATAATCGGAGGGTTTTTTGAGCTTCAAAATCCCAACCCAACTCCTTCATGTTGGATTTCAAAATATACGTAAGTATCAATCAAAAACCTTTTGAAATTCAAGAAAATAGATATCTGAGTCCTGTAAGGTATGACACCATTAAAACGTGTCTGCTATAAAACAGACTGCAAGATTTCACTGGCCACACTTGTATCACAATAGAACATTTATTTACTCCCTTATATCATATCTACCAATACCAATACGGGGAGTGAGTGGGCAACCCATGACAGTAACAGCGTACCACAGATTGGTAGATCGATCGCAGCCTTGATACCGCCAAGGTTCCAGAAAAATACTGGATAGTTTATCGGTGGATTTGGATGACTGCAGAAATGGATACCGTAAGCCGATTAACCTGATCAATGGTTTTGTGGTTTCTCTGATCACTTCCAGGCGAATGCCGGAGCAACATCCTAAAATAATGTACCTGGACCGCGCGATCCTCTTTATCCTATCCCGTTTTTATATCATTCTTAACCCCAAGCGATGGGATCTGTCCTCATCTGGCCCATTCCATTGAAAGAAATCAGAAAACCTCCGTTAAGCGTCGGAGATCTCGAAAGCAGCGACAAGCTGTGCGTGCCTCGAGACCTAAACATGTCTCGCGTTGGGAAAACACAACTAATAATGTGAAGTCGTAGGCTTCCGCGGCCGAAGTCATGTGAATGATCTTGGCTGTCCGGGTGATGCCGCGTCGAAGGCTGTGTTGCCGACGTTCGACAGGCAAGCGTCTGTACTTGTTCACAGAGCTCCGAGCTCCAATGCGAAGTTTTGCACGGCTAAGTTACATGAAAGGGATTAAATAGTGTATTTCATTAACGGATTCACATTTTTCATTCTAACTCTAAAATTTGCAAAAGCAATTAAAGTGACTATCTTTTCTTTGTGATCTTAAACCACATGGCCATCCCGTACGATGGCTACGAATTTGTTTTACTCGCGACGCTGTCTCTTCGAAGTTCTATTGCGACTCCCTTTTGAATCTTGAAATGGCATCAGTGAAAACGACTTTATACTTTTCGTTCTTCGCATTTATGTAATTGTCAGTACTGAGAAGGATATATCGCGTACAAAGAGCTGTCCTAAAAAAAGATCAAAGTCCATACTCAAAAATAGGGTAGGATTCCTCGAGAACGAACAGAGTCTATCAGCATCAATGAAAAAGTCTTGAATGGTGTATCTTCCTTTTTCATTTAGATTATAAATACAGCCTCTGCTTCCACAGAAAGACAAAACACGATCTTTTCTTCGTGTTGTTCAGGTTTGCAGGTATATATCAGCTTGACCGGTACCAAGAGTAGTAAACTAAGTAAACGAAAACGTAAACTTAGGAGGAAAAAGACAGGAAAAGGCAAAAATAAAACAAAATTGCAAAAATAGGCATCAGAAGCTCAAACAAACTAAGGCTAAATGAAAATCTACTAAAACAACTTCCTAAGTGCAATTACGCGATTCCTGTTGTTAAAAATCATAAAACAGTAACAAAAACAAAAATTATTTTGTCGAACTTACGAGCTCTACTTATTACACTCTGTATATATAATTCATTCCTTTTCCTAATAGAAGATAGTGATAAATATAAAACAGGGCAATGTCGGATTATTTCACTAATTCACGATAAAGAAATGTATAAGTATTGAGAAAATAGATCTCGAAATCTGATTCAGAGGTTCGTGGTGTCCAAGAATCTCCCCGATACACCAATGAAATGAGTCTAAAAATTTGTAAATGTGTACATCATATGTCGAAATTTTTTTAAAGATATTTACTTCAATAGACCAGGTATTCACTGTATTCAAATACGAGCAATGTTTCCAACAGTTCAGAAGAGAAATTGTATTCATATAAATGATATTGAATTCAGCCAAGAGACACGATAAGGAAACATATCTGTAGAACATTTTAAATTTCAATAGCATGTTTCCACGCGAGATACCTGCATCTATTCGATGTCTAGGTTGGAGTGTTCTTGGAGGAATCGTCGAGATGGATATTTGACAGTAAAATACTTTTCCCAGGCAGCGGATCAAGAATTCATGGAATACCAAGCATCTCATACACGTGCGCCCACATCTTACATCGCGCAAATAAACGGCGAACGGGGACACGAAACTGATCTTGGGAGATCCCGCGGATTTGAGGAAGGAGAACGCGCCAACCGCACGAGGCAACCACCGCGGGGCGGGGCGGTCGGCTCGCCGGGCGACAAAAGACGGAAAGCGGATTGAAAGCGCTTAGCGAAGATTTACAAGCAGGGGAGAATCGGCGATAACACACGCCGCCAGGTGCGGGCGTGAGCGAGTCGCGTCGGCGACGGCGTCGGTGGCGGCGCAAACGTCAGGCGTCGCGGCGCTCTCTCCCGTCGCCGCCGCCGCCGCCGCCGCCGCGCCGGTGCCTGCTCCCGTTCCGAGCACGGTTTCGATGACGGTGCAGAAGGCGCGCCTGGAGAAGAATGGGGCCGCGTGCGCTCTAGGCGAACCCGCGCCCGCCGACCGGGCTGTAATGAACTAGCGCCGGGGCACCGGACACCGCCACGTCGCCCGACGACGAGGGCGGGAGCGGGAGCGGCAGCGCCGGCTTTCACGAGCGAGAGCGCGTCGGCCGGCGGCGCTGGAGGCTGCCGCGATGCTGCGGTGGCGGGCACACGCTATTGCCGCTGACGAGCGGCTGAGAAAACAAAGAGGCACGCGGGGCCGCGGGCGGGGGCGGGAATCGCGAGGACGCGATCGGGAAATATCCGATGACGCGCGCGCGTTACCCCACGCTTAAAGCAGTTTCGTGGGAAATAAGTTGCTGGAAGAAGGCAAGGGGGAATAACCGGACGAGCAATAACAGTGACACCGGGTTCGGGAGAGTGGGTTGCAGGATTAACAACAGAGAAATTGGTATAAACACATTGGATTCAAGGTTTTTCTCTACGATTGTAGAATATTAATGCCAGGATGACATTTGATACCACTTGGCAAAAACAACAATAACAAATTGAAATATATAAACGATATAAACAAAAAGACAATTTAGGAATGCGCAAACTCTACGTAACCATGGAAATATTTTATAAACAAGTCTTTCCTGCAAATTGGCTCATATGAATTACACACATACTTTTCTGATAAGGATTTTCAATGTCAAACATTTGCTCATATTTATTTTCCCAGGACATGTAGTAATTTCCGGGATTGCCACTTGGAAAAAATTACACATCAATAACACAGAGTATGCATTGTCTTGGTCTTTTCCATTTGACACAGTTTTATCCAGAAAACTGGACTCGTGCCTTGTTAATTCCGTTTCCTCATGCAGAGGAAATTCTGATATGACGCCAACGCCAAAGTAAATATCTCAGCAACGTGTGCGAAATTGTTTTTCAGATGGACGTGCGAGGAGCGATAAAAGAATGAATCACGTGCAAAAAAGTAGCGGAACTGATGACGCGGGATGCTCTTTGGACTCGGCGTCGGCCGCGGACCGGAAGATTGGCACGCGAGAACGGAGTGCGTAGGCAATGGGACAGAATGCCGGCATTACTATATAGAGCTGGCCTACGTGTTTTCATGATTTTTGTATTACGTTTCCTCAACAAAATAAAATGAAAAGAAGAAAAAGAAAACTGTGACAGAGCAAGTAAAAAGTTGATCGAAATCAAATGCATTCGAAATGAAAGAAACGAAGGGCAAACGAAAGAGGAAAGAAAAATCTTAGCGGCGGTGGCACAGGGATTGTAGGATGCTCGGTGGTTGACATGGTGGCGGAATCAACTTTCTCGAAGCTCTATACTAATCAAAGTCGTAACAAAGATACCTAGGAATTATTTTCAAATCACGCAATAGACGGACGTCGGAGGAAATCATGTCTAGGCAGCCCGTTATGGGATAGTATTTCCCTTCTGTCGCTAAAATCGGCGCCGTCCCTAACTCGACTTGGCCCCCGCGTGCCGGAAAGTTTCGAGGCGCGCGGCGGCGCCGGCGGCGTCGGCACCCCGCGCCAAGCTCCACAGGTGTGTGCGGCGGCGCGGCGCTGCGCGATCGGGCGTCGTGGGAGCCCGCACGGGCCGAGACGGCGGCGCAGTACCTGTGAAGATGAAGCCGTGCAGGCGGTCGCACATCTGACGGATGTTGGAGACGGACATGCGGCGCCGGGAGGGCGACGGCGACGGGGCCGGCGAGGGCGGCGGCACGCGCAGCGAGGGCCTGGGCAGCGTGCGGATGCCGCTGGGGTGGGCCGAAGCCGCGGCAGCGTGGGCGGCGTGGGCGCGGGCGCGGGCGTGAGCGTGGCCGTGCGAGGGCGAGACGCCGGCGGCGGCCTCGGCAGCCGCCGCGTGGGCCAGACTACCGCCCCCCTTCGGATGCATCACCAGCATGTGATGGCGATGCAGCGGGGAGGGCAGATAGCCGGGCGCGTAGGGCGCGTCCGCGCCGCAAGCGGCGAGGGTAGAGAAAAGCAGGTTGGCCTCCGCGCCCTCTTGCGGGCGGCGTGGCTGGCCTGCAGCGGCGACTGCGGAGGCCGGAAAGCCTCGAAGCGGCTGATGCCGACGGGGGCTCGGGTGGCGGCGCGAGGCGGAGCGACGCGAGGCAGTGGCGGTGGTGGCTGGGCGGCGGCGGGGCGACTGGAGCGGCTAGGCGGCGACGGGCAGGCAGGCGGGCAGTGACGTGCTCTCGCGGCGCGTCCCAGAGGCGCACTGGTCGACGCAGCGCGAAGTGAGCGAGCGAGCCGGCGAGCGAGCCGAGCGCGCGCGGGCGGGCAGGCCAGGCCGCTCCTCCGGCGCACCGCGCGCCTCGCCTCGCGTCGCCGCGCGGTGGTGGGGGGAGGGCCCGCGTGCGCGTCGCCGCCACACCGCCGCCTCCGCCACCGCCGCCGTCGCCGCCACACCGCCGCCTCCGCCTCCGCCGCCGCCACCGCAGCTTCCGCCGCCGCATGGTTCCCGGGCAAGGCACGGCGCGACGCAATAAAATCGGCCACCGGACGAGATATTCTGTCACCTTGGAGCTAAACAAACGCTCGCTGCACGGAGCGTCTCCCGCGGACCGGTGCTTGTTGGCGACGAGGGGCGGTGCAGAGATGCAAACTCCCCCGATGATCGGCGCAGCTGCTGGAATTATAACCATTGTTTCTGTTGTCGCTTTCCACACATTGGCACTCTCTGTTCGGAAGATAAGGCAACCAGCTTTGCACAGGGGCATTGGAGAAATGACGCATCGATGGCGTAGCGGAGATGAATATACGAACTCCGTGTTCTATGGAACTCTCCTGAAAATCGACCTGCGATATTTATGAATAAAATATCTGTATTTTATCACTGTTATATACAGTTACTGTAGAACATGACTAATTTGTAATGCATATACTTCAGCTTTCTAGTTGTTTGAATAGTTATCTCCCACACTGCATACATTTGTCACTGCACGTTAATGAATGAACTACGAAATTCGGGAGAAGGTAGTTAATGTAACAGCCGAGAGATCAATTTTAATAATATATTTTTAGTGCATTTATTAGATAAGGAAAATGGTCTTTAGCCTATCATAAATTAATACTTAACAAATTAGTATTACTATTCACGCACAGATCCAGTTCTACATAATGTAACGCACAATTAAGGGATTGGCCTATTTAAAAAACTGTGAAATTTGAAAATGTGAAGCTATCTTTTACTAATATAAAGTGAATCATTAAATGACAAGTCGGATCACGCGAATAGCAAATATTTAAGGGTGGGCTGTCTGTTCCTTAGAGCCTAGTCGTCGCATAAGACCAACAGTGACATAAGCAGTGACGCACTTAGTATATAGTTCAATTGGTTCGCACAGAATGAAAATAGGCGAAATAACACAATCAACTATTTGGATTTCAAAATCTAAAATAATTAATTGAGTTTGGAATATTCTCGAGTTCCTGGGTATCTAGTGAATCCAGACACCTGTCACAAGGCCGAACGCGACATAGTTTTCTTTCAATTTTTTCGCGCATTGGAAATTACGAATATAGATAATATGGACATTATTCCTTCGAAAGGAAGTCGTATATTATTTAGAAATAGACGAATATGAATAAAGAAATAAGATACTTCACACATATTAAATGAATACAGATTTTCCTTAAATTCTTATAACCAAAAGATTATTTAATATATTTTATGGAAGTTTTACTTTTGTGGTTGAAAAAATTAATGATCACATTGCTTGTTTGTGTTTATTAAGATTTCAGCAAGAGGATCGCTTCACTTTCGCTTCATCTCTCTGAATATCTTTTGTCCTGCATTTAGTGCATAAATACTCGATGATCAAGGGCAGTGTAATTTAGTGGTTGATACATCATTGTCTCAGTTTACTGTTTTCAGTGACGGTCAAGACAGAGGGCGTGAGAGGCACTATTCTCCCAAATTTTGTGAGAGAAATTTGTTTTATTTACTTTTTATATCAGGCTCTATACTTACATCTGTACGTTTTATTTCCAAGCACATGCGGTACTTCGAACCGCGAAACTTCACACTGCGACGGCAATCTAAAGATAACGACAGCTGATACGAACCAGGGGGAACATTGGCTCAGCACAGCCAAACGCGGCGTCGTAACTAGAATTTTCCTTTTTCTTTCGGAGGGATGTAAATTGTGTTTGTAATGTAGAGTGATTGTTACTAGTAGTGTTTTGCCGCCAGGTTGCATAAACCTACCTGCAGGAATTATATATCTTTCTATTACATTCCTCCAATTACAACGCCCTTTGCACAGTAGCTTTGCACTGCAGCTTCTGCGCCTGGCAGGTGGCAACCGTTCGGCAATAGTCCGCCGGCTGTGACTAGTGATTAATAGTGGATGAACGCGAAGACAATTGGAAGATAGTAAAGATTAAAGGCGCGTGTTACCTACGATACCCAGTTCTCTATTAATGCAACAAAAGTATATTACAATTGCTAATTTCCTTACAATTTCCATTTGGCACAAAGACATATTAATTCAATGAACGAGATGTTTTTATTTATTTATTTATATATATAAACTAGACTAAACAAATGGAGATCGCCCATCTAATAATCATGGCAATAATGTTCATATTCCTAACATAAGTGCCAAGCACTGTTCTGATTACTGTAATATCTACTAAAAGCTTTGTAAATAGATTTCATTTCTTTTCATTACATTTCTTAAATTTAATTTTGTATAACAATACTTAAATTGTCGCTCAATATTTGAGCAGCGTTTGCTGCTACGGGCTACTAGTTTAGAATAACACATATCTAAAAATTATTTCAGACCTTTTTTATTTTTTATGTTTTTATTCAACAACAATAATTGAATGTTAAAAATGGAAGAACATAGGCGAAGTGTAAACGAGAACAATAAGAAAAGTTAATTCGTATTTACTTGCATTTTTTTAAATTTCACATAACACAAGTAGACGGTCGAAAATCTTCTAAATCCCTATTCTTTTTATCGTTAGACAATATCGTCAATTGGGCGTTCAGAGTCGAAATTCCACCGTGATCTTAAAATGTACAATTACGTAAACCAGAGAGCATTTGTTCAGGGCCACTCGTCCAACGATTATAATTTTGATATTTGCATGATTCATTTTGATACTTGCATGATTAGCTATGGCGAGTTTTTTCATCATAAATCAATATTCAAAATCCAAGCCTCACATAGTAAAGGCGGACATTCGCCAGCAGGTAAGGGTAAATCCTCTGCAGACTAAGTAAATCTATGCCCAACAGACAAACGAGGGGGAAGAAGAGAACGGACAGCAAGCAAATGATACTAGTAGGAGGCGGCAGCGGATGTATTTCGGTAGCTGAAGCTCCGATCCCTGCACGACAGCAGGTACGAGAGATTGCCTCACGTAATTCCTAGGATTCACGATAATGTTTTCAGAGGCAAGAACGTCCTCTTCGAAATTCAACGGAACCCCTCCTAGTCGCATAGACCAACTGTCAGCAGTCAGCTTAGGTCGCTAACGACGCAAATCTGTAATAAAGGGCTCCTAAGGACCTGTGAAGCCAGAAGCCTGGTGCCTAGATATGACAGGCAAAAATACATACAACAACTACATTAATGTTGGCAAAATGCATCGAGCTCATTTCCAAAGCAAACAAGCGCAAAATACATGAGTAAGCGGAAGAGCAGGGCGGATGGCACATGACATCCATTTAACGTCAAGACATTTCCAGGATTTGGTAGCTTGTGACGACGCATTTGTGGCTTGGGTTCCGTAAGTACACATTGTGTTTACCACCACGTACCATTTTGTTTTAAAATTATGCAAGTTATTTGATGAAAATAAAGCAGGATGATGCAGCAGAGGATAAAGCAGAGGTATTTTAACAGCGTGATTTTATGGGTTTCATGATCAGGATCAAGATACCACTGATCACGTCCATTAGAAAGTTTATTTAAAATGAGACATTAATGAGATTCTAAAATTTTACCATCAAAAACATTCAATGGGAATTTCGTGATTTATTTATTTTGTTCTCTACTTCACGACTTTCGCTTCACTGAAAACGCCTCTAATCCCTTCCAATTTGATTTCTGTCACTTACTGTTACTTACTATTCCATTTCAGATATTCAGGCGATCAGAACAAATGTCACACACACTTCTAGAACATGCGACAAGCCGAAAGAAATGACTTTGCCAATGGACCTTTAGTGGAGAATTTCATATAAAGGTGCAGATGGCTCATTTTTGACGACGCGCCCTTCAGCAAATCTGTCTGCACTGGTGTTTAGCAGATACACTAACTCTCAGGGACGACCTGCCGACTGGCACCGACAATATCGAGTTTTTGTCTTTATTATTGAGCTTGGGCTGCGTCTGAACGTGCATCGCCCTGCTTCCACGCTTGCTCTACCCTCCTGGCCGGCAAATCAAGGCATTTCTATAGACAAAGCTACATAATAAAAACATAAACTCAATATTGTCATAGCCACATGGCTGATTACGGTTGTCCCGAAAGAAAAGGCAATTTTTTCTGTCAAAGGCAATTAATTAAAAAATAAGAAATATGGCCAGAAGCAGCTATAATAAACAAACTAGCCATTAGAAGAACATGGTATATCTCGAAGACAACAATAGTCTAGGGCATAACACAGGATAACAATAGATGCAAGAAGGGAAAAAAAATATCTACATGAAAATCTGGTAGTACAACAGCGCGTACTTCCTCGCACTATTTACTGCTACACCACGCAGTCGTTCGGTCCCACTCACTTTTGCCAACGCTTAAAAACTAATTGTCTCCATCATTTCTAACATGGAATTTTCGAAAATTCAACGAAACAGACCTACCCTATTATTTACGCTTTAATATTTAAAAAATATTTATTACCCGCATTAACTTCAAGCAGAAATTAACACATTAATATCAAGCAGGAGTGATAATACAAGGTGAGTGGAAAGCAAAGCAAGTTAAATTGACAAGTCACAATCAAACTGAATATACAATATTCAACATAAAATTAGAGACTATACTGAGCATCACAAGAAAAGTAACATTAATTTTAACAATGATACATAATGCATTATTTACCATTTGGACTGTATAAATGTGTATAAACAACCTGTAACAAGTATTGTTCTACAGCCTCCGGGTCAATGACCCCATCTCGATCAGGTTTTTCGTCCAGTTTCCCTGATCCATTCAGCAAATGCTGAGATGGACTCTTGTTTTGCTTCTGGACATAAATGTAACTTCATTTTCTGTGCACGTCTTCTAGAATTCAGTGGGATATACAATTGACCATTGTAGAAATCACGACCGTTAATAAGTAATAGGATAATGGATCACGGGATCGGTCAATTAATGAATTACACTAGTTTGCCAACGTTTCGGAATATTTTATTCCTTCATCAGGGCTTACTAACATTATGTTTGACCAATATATGTATTAGTAAGCCCTGATGAAGGAATAAAATATTCCGAAACGTTGGCAAACTAGTGTAATACATTAATTGACCGATCCCGTGATCCATTATCCTACGGGATATACAATTATTCAAATTATCGTTTCCATGTTGTCGCGGCAGGAAATATTATTCCGAAGGACAACATGGATAAGAGCCAAAATTTATTGCTTATTTATCCTTGAAAATAGATTTCATTACATGGGAGGGTTGTTTTTTGTTTTCTTTTAAATTTAAGTAGTATATGACTTAGTGTAGGGATCACAGAATTTTGAAAATGTGCACACAATTCATTTTTCCCCATAGCACGTCATACGCAGTTTGAACTGTTTTTTGACGTAAAATAAATAAATAAATAAATAAAAATAAACAACATTAAGTTAATTTATATTACAATTTAAAATTGTCTGTATTAAAAGTGCTCTGATGAAGCAACTGCTACGTAAACATAAATGTTGCTCACAAAACGGTACTCGCATTTACAACGATCAAGCGGTGGCAATTAAGGCATAAAATGGATGATGAGGTGACATGGATGTGAAAATTGATCACATTCAAATAGAGCTCCCCTAAGGATTCATACTGAGAACATGACAGTCGACTGCAAGTCTTTGAACCGGTATCGCACCTGGATAAATATGAAACATTATAAATGTATTCATCCGTTCATTGCGTTTGGTTTTATCAAACCAAGGCCTGCTTGCGGCACTGAGACGCGTTTTCGGTATTACGGGGAACGCTGAAAACATACATGCTGGGTCGGTGAACAGCGAATAACTTCACAGATTAGTCAAACATCAAGCTAATATGGATACATTTTCGCCCAGCGGTTTCAAACATGGTGCCTGAATATATGGAATCTCTAATGGCAAAGAGCGGACACAGAGCTATTCGTGGAATTCTTTTTACATTAGTTAGCCTGGCATTTCATCTGTAATGATAAACGAATATTTCCCACTAACCCTATTGAAGTGTAATGTATTTATTCTCACAGCCCGACATTCAACTTACTAACACAAAGACGTGAAAATTTAAAGTGAATAGCAGAAGGAAAGTATTTTGCTATCATGTTTACAGAATTATTCATTAATCGTGTTTTTTTCTCGAATAAGAACACAGTTTTCACAATTATTATCAAGAATCTCTTCTTTTCTCTCACGTGAAATCTCTATCTGTCTAGCAAATCTAGATCTGTTAAAATGATGTTGCAAAGCACCGCACGTACCATGTTTTAAAAGCGAAGGAATGAACTGTCCTGTCCTACAAATGAAAAGCAAATAGCGAACATTTTTGGCGACATTGTTTCATTCTTAGTATTGCTGTTTTTTTCTATATGAATAGTGTAAACTTGTTGAATAATGAGTAAACGTTTGATTGCGAAGCCGGTTAAGAGTTTTTCCGCTGATGCATTAGAATTTCTCAAAAACATCTGTTTCAGGCTTCCATCGACTAAAAAATACATTATTGTATTCGGGCCATGCGTGCGTGCGAGTGAATGCTCTTATTAGTTTCATATATATTTCACAATGTCTCTGCGGAATTATCAATATGTATCACCACTTACATTAAATAGTTGATTGGTTGTTAGTGATTCCGGGCACGTCGTCTACTGAGGTCTTTAGTCCCGTACGTGTAGTGCATGTTTTTCATCGAGAGGTGGCTGTTATCATCCCCCACTGGATGGCGAGAAGCGGCACCGACCTACCGTCGACTAACGGGGTTTTCGCCAACCAGGTATCTCCCACCAGTGGGGCACCGCCCCAGCCGGGACAAGTTCTAAGTCCCCGACCGGTCTCCTGGCATGTATGGTAGTGTAGAGCATGTTAGTGTAAGTGTGTGGACAGGGGTGAGGACAGCTCACGGAAGAAGAGGGAAAGATAGCGCGCGGTCCGTGGCCCGTTTGTTTAGGTACTGCTCCAGCATTCGCCTTGTGTTGATGGGAGAAACCACGGAAAACTACCGATCAGAGCAGCCGGCCGCTAGAATTCTCCTCCAGACAGCGACTGAATTCGAGCTAGCTGAAAAGCTATCAAAAATCTGCCACAGTCGTGTTAGGAAGGAAAAATATTAACGCGACCTTTGTCATAGACCACGTTGAGCGTTTGTCTCTGTCGATGTGTCAGCGTGGTATTTTGTGTTCCGATGCAGTGGAGGTAGATAACTGTTTCATGTGTAAAGACTTTCACAGTAGGAGTCAAATGAGTTGAGTTGACCGAAAGGCGCTGATAGGTAGAAAAGGTAGAGTTGCAGGAACCAGCATTCACCTTGAGGAAGATCGCAGTGTGACGGACGAAACTGTGGCAACAGTGTATAGAACGCGGCGTCGCTCGGACAAGTCAAGCGTCCTTAGCGGGACTCTTAAATGTCCCAGACATACGATTGTCCCGGAGAAGTGCGCCTGGAGACATGTACACATTGCCCTCCCCTCTTATATGATACTACCCTGTATTAATGTAGATTCAGTAGTTAGGCGGATTAGCAGGCCCTATGGCCTGAGCCTCACCATTAATAAAGACATTATTATTATTATTATTATTATTATTATTATTATTATTATTATTATTATTATTATTATGGAGCGTTAGTTACGCAGACCTGCCAAAAAGTTGTTAATAAATGAACCTTTACTACGCACTCGTTTTGATATTTTGTTAGCAGTAATAAAATATATAATCTGAAGTTCGTTTATCGATGCAAAGAAATTTTCTTTAACTCGGGAGCGAAAACTTCTTGTTTTTCAAATGTTGCTAACGTTATTTATCTCATCATACAACCATGTATAGTAAAAGGGCGAGGCAGAGATTTTGTTTTGATTGATGATTGCGGACGCGTCAACTGCTAAGAATATTAGTAGTGCGTACACGTACATGTAGTGCGTGTTTTTCCCTCAGGAAGTGGCGGTGTTCTTCCCCACTGGAGGCTGAGATCCAGTGCCGACCTACTTTTTGGCAAGCGGGGTTTTCGAAACTAGGTATCTCCCACCAGCGGAGCACCTCTCCAGCCGGGATAAGGTCTAAGCGCCGGACCGGTCATCCGGCATGTGTGTTATTGCAATGGTTATAAGTATGTGTGTAGTAAAGGGTAAGGATACAAGGAAAGTCCGTGTGTGGTCCATGGCCTGTTAGGGTATTGCTCTGGCATTCGCCTGGTATTGATCGGAAAAAACATGGAAAACTATCGACCAAAGCAGTCGCCGGTAGAATTCTCCTCAAGAAAGCGATTGAATTCGACCTAGCTACCTACTTACGTGTAGAAAGCCCTGCCATCGTCGGGACTCGAACCTAGGACCTTCCAGTCAGAGGCACGGCAGTGACATCTGTTGATGCCCTGAGCTTTCACCTCTCCCGCTGAGAGTTTGGAGATCAAGAAAAAATGCGCAGATTATACTTCTCTCGCTTATGCCACATACGTTTTTTATTCTTTGTCGAAAATAAGTCAAATCCGATAGTGTCAGTTGGTAAGATAAATAGTAGTGTGCAAGAATTGCCAAGGGCCACATCTTCCGGTATAAACAGTATCTTGTTCAATCGCGATGCCTGTAGTAATCGTCTATGCTCCTCCCTCTACGCGTCCATTCTCGGGCCTCATGGAAAGAAGGGAAGTGCTTACGCGCATCAGATATTTTCTTAAGTACAGTATATAGTATATTAACTAGTGCATTATTGTATTAACTATTTGTGCATCTAGGAACGCCATATGATGCATCTTGCCCAAGCGATTATACAAGGGACATGCTTTAGTAATGCGTAATTGCTGGCACAAACTCATGTAGGTTTCCCCTGATGTAAAATTCTCTACTGCAAATCTCTCCTCAACAAAGATTTTTTTAATCTTGAGAGGAGAAGATTAAAGGTGTACCTGAGAGCAAATACATATCTCAGTGATAAATTTCATATATAGGTCATGTATTTTAAGTATACACTCTCCGATCTTAAGTGAATCGTTAATACGATTTGCCACAATAAACGGGAGACCGTCTAATCAACCATTAAGGCAAACGCAAACACAATTTGATGGACACACAACAGCTAATAGCACATCCACGCACGTGGTTGTACTACCACCGTGGAAACGTTGGCGTGTTAGTGTGCCCGATTAAATTCCCGATTGCACCTGGGTTCATAGTTCACGCAGGCGTTGCAGCGGCGCCCTTGAGGCGCTAATGAATGTAAGTACGAACATTCGGAGCGAGCCGGTACGAAAGGCCGGCGCGGAAAGCGTGCGGAGGGCTGCAATGGGCGGCTGGGCTGGGCTGGGCTGGGCGCTGCTCTGCTCGGCTCGGCTCGGCTCGGCTCAGCTCCGCGGGGGGATAGGTTGCCTCGCGTCGGACGCGTTCGCGTTCATTAGTTGCACGACGAGAGCTTAACGACGGCCCGGTAACGAGCGCGCTCGAGGTTCAGCGAGCGCCGCGGCCGCGATTCCCAAGCGCCGGCAGGGCGTCGTGGCGACGCCGCCGGGAGGAGCGATACAGGAGAAGTCTTCCTTGCAATGAACACCTCTCGAGGCGACTCCCGGTTGCAACGTCCGGCCAGACTGTCCGTACAGATGAGCGCGCCCGCAATACACGCTATCCGGTTACTCGATTGGATGTGATGGGAGGTGGCCGACAGCCTTTCTCTGGGCTCTCCTGTTCCTCTTACCTCATATTCCACTACTGATCCATTATTACTGGTACAATATCGTCTGTTTAGCTGTTATATAACAATCTACGGCCCAAGTCTGAGCTACTATATAACGTAGGAAAAACTCAGCTGAGAGGTTTCAGAATGTAGGAATTAGGTATTATCTTGCCATATCATAATACTCAACGAATTCGCTGCCTTTCACTCGAGTTCGCTGTACTCTAAACGTACAAAGTCTATTTTTACTAGTAAACATTCAATGAAGACAGTTCGCAAGTTCACCAATATGCACAGTGAAATACTTCATCTTTAGGTGCGAAATAATCAGCAATGTCTCCATAAAATAATATCTATAACACATATGATCAAAAATCTTTGTAGAATTAGAAGTGAAAATATGAGATGCGTAAAGGTGACTTTGTATTACCTTAGGTATTAATGAAGCATTAATAATTTAGCCTTCTCTACATATGTAAAGCATTTTTAACTGAGCAATGTATCAGCAAATCAATTTTTTTTAGAATTGACCTTGAAACTTTGTGTTTTCGCGCTTTTCGCCGCAACGGAAATCTCAGAAATTTTATCATACTGGTCACCGTGCTTTTTGGTTGCTTTTTTAACTCTGTTCACCGGTACTCTCCACGTGGAATTTGAGGCACACGAAATGCATTCGCGGAAGGTTTTCTGTGGTTCTCTAGTTTCGGGATATACCGCAACTTTATTATCGTCATGTACATCTACCCATCACATCATTCGCCATTCCTGGTATCAGCTCAAAGACGGGTTTCCGGAATTGCAAATGGATAGTTCTAGATGTACCGAACCAAATAACGTGGATAGCTGCGGCTGCAACCGCTCTGTTCTGTGGTTTAGGGTTCGAAACACGGATCATTTCTCAGTTTCATTGCGCAGATAATTTCCCACCCCTCTTTTAATCTCGGGCACGTGTTCGGCTCCAATATACGATACGAATCAACTAAGATATAACACGTCTTTTATTCTTAGAATGGTGAAAGATAGGAAGATGCCATGTGAACAGTCGATAGCATAGACCAGAGCTGCCTAAGTACATAATATTTTATTTTAACTTTGCCTATTTTAACATTCTCAAATTCTACTACTTAGTGTGAGGAAACATGACATGGTAGACCAAAAAGTACTGTTTGTTTTTCGAGAAAAAATAATCCTCGTTTTGAGAATCCCAGATACCAAAAAGTATTGTTTCTTTCCCATTCTAATGTGTGTGGTTAATTTATTTTTTGAATGGTAGTGTGGTCAGAATCCATGATTTGTGGGTTCTTGATATCAAAAAAGTGTTTTTCTGGAAAATGCCTGTCTATCCGTGCGTTCACGAACAACGCTAGCGCCTAAACTATACACAGAATTTTCACCAAATTTGATATTACTCTATCGATCTGAGTAATCTCACGGCGCCTTCAATTTGAGACTATCTTTTATTTTTTGGCGGAGGTACTTAACACCACGTCCTAATGACTATTTGCAGATTTTCTCAAAAATGACTCATAAAATGAAAATAAACAATTTTTTTGTTTATTTTTTGCTCTAATAAAGGAAAGTATACATAAAATGGCCCTGGTCCGCTCAGTCTGAAGGCGCTGTCCGCAGAGCTTAGTGGATGCCTACGTTTACGTCCCACTTTCGCCAATTATTTTTGAAGCTTGACAATACTTGAGGGGGTTCAACTGAAATTATATTAACAGTTACAAATAATTCAAGAAAATATTTGCTGTTGAAACAAAACTTTATTACGAAAATACGGGGCAACTTTGATTTTTTAATTGGAAACATTTATTAAATTTGTTCTAATATTACACATATGTGCATAATTTAGGCACATGTGTGACATAGTGTCTTTATGCCCTCGTATTTAAGGAAAGAGCTCGTTTTTTAACAGCAGTTTTCTTCCATAGTCATGGAACGTTTAAGAGTGTATGGTCGTATGGTGAACTTGCATGAAAAGAAGCTAGAATTGTTTTGCCGATAAGTATACTGGGAATCCAAGCGTGACGGGCAAATTCCCACATCTGCTGTGTTCGAACGCTACCGACAGACTTAAATATGCAATTTCCAGGAGCGTAGTTCAGGCTAGGTCAGGCCATGAACAGCAAATAAATTAAGTTTTCATCGACATTACTTCGTCGTCTCACACTGCATAAAGTCGATTGTATCGGTATCAAATACCACTGCGAGGCGATACTGTGAAAGAGACATAATAGACAATGTGAATTGGATAACTAAATCATTTTTCTGTTACAGAAAGGATTCCAAGAATTATTAGTTTTGTTAATACGAGTTCAAAGCAATCTTTTTAATAAGGGATCAAAATAGCGAAATATCGAATTATAGACAACGTTAGTTGAATCAGTGAACCTTTTTTTATCTTCAGGTTGAAAATGACAATCTGGTGGAAGGAAAGTAAATGTTTCTTAGCCCTTATTTTGTAAGCTCCGCCATCCACCAAGAAGTGATCAAAAGCTAGCGCGGAAACGACCGATCAGATAAGCTGGCCTCAAAATTAACATTTCGGCTGTGCCATCGTCACACACTGTCGTGTAACTGGTCTTTAATTGAAATTCGTCATCGACGAGTCATTTCAGTCAGCGAAATTTTAGTTGCGGATTTGCAACTGCTTTTCGTACACGCTAACACACCTGGCCTGTGCTCTGTGTCGGAATATCAAGGTCTGATTTTATCATACCCATCAATTCATCACCCATCCCTTGCAATACAGTGCAAAAGCCAATCGTTCGACACACAGATCCTAACCCGGAGCCTCATGGCTTCGTTCTCGTATGAAGAAGGGTGCAGTCCGTTTTCACAGGGTTTTGCAACCCTCGGCCAACTTCCAGCCACATTTCACCTCGTCAACCCTTGCCACGTCCCCGCCCGGCGGAGTACTACAATGCGAGTTCATTGGCGCCGAGGGAAGGCTCGACTTTATTTCGAAATTGCCCTGTATAAGAGTTGATTCCGACGGCTTCGTGGATTGAGCGGAGTAGACCCACTCTTACCCTTCTGGTCGTCATTCGACGGGGGAAGGGACGGATGAGAGGATTCCGCGGCTACAGGACGCCGCGAAAGAGGGAGAAAGATCGTTATCAAGAACAGGGAGCATTAATTCTGAAGAAAGTCTTTATGCTCTAGCGCTGACCAGACGGACGAACGGCCGGGCATGCACACATTTTCCAGTAAATCAATTTTTCGGCACCAGGAACCCACAAAACGTGGGTTCTGATGTGTGAGAGGAAGTAATTTACTGCATATAGAAAGAGCATTTATCCACTTTTTCGATACCAGGGCGTCACAATATTTTTTTCTGTCGAAACATTGCCATGGAAGCTACAATACTTCATCTATACTGCGTACGTAGCATGTGATAAAATAAAAAAAGCAAAATAATAAGGGAATTGATGGATGCGGAGAAGGAATGGCAGCGATGTGAATGTAGGGGTAGAAATGTTGGCACAACAGTGTTGAATGTTGCAGAACAGACGCAGTGCGTGGCGTGAGGGTGGTACTCCAAACATGAATCAAAGAAAAATAATGAAAAAGTCGATCTAGTTACATGCACCTACAATATTACGAGATCAACATCGAAAGAGCACTGAAAGGCGGTGCGAGCAGCACAAGCGGGGAATAGGCACCTGAACCATACGAAAAAGAGATGTCATTAAAAGGCAGAGATTAAGGAATATAGAAGGGTGGAGCGCACATAAGAGGGGACCGGTGGTTCTCCGAGCAAAGCGGGGTGAAGCGATCTGCACTGGCAGTGAACGTTGCCCGAGTGAGATAACGGGCAGACGGAGCGACGCGGGGAAGAGTGCAGTACATATACGGGTCGGCGGAAAGGAGATCGCGAGGTGTGGCGGGGCGGAGGAACAAAGCGAGAAAGGATGATGAGGACGGGACAAATCGTGCGCGGGGGAGCAAGTTGAGGCGGTCAGCGAGGCGGTGGAGGAGTGGCAGGCGGCGGGGCTGGGCGGCCGTGTTGGGCGGTACGAGCTGGGAGGGGCGGCAACCCCCTTGGCCGCTTTGAGGGCGCGCCACGCGCGGGTTATGGAACATACGACAAAGATATCGGGCGGCGCTCCGAATGCGCTATTGAAGCAGCGACGCTGCGCCCCCTTCCCCACGCTAGCAGGCGCCGGGTCGCTTTCCCACTGGCGGAGGGGCGGTCGAGGGGAAGCGGAGGGCGACGCGGCGGTGCTGGCAAAAGGGGGCGCGACCGCGACCCTGAGCGCGACTACTAACCTTCAACTCCCTGCTCTTGTCACGCTTTCCACACGTGTGCTGCACCTTGCTAATTATCAGCCCCTTCGAGCCACTCTGAATTCCAGGCGTAATCGTGCACATTTAGAAGCCCCAGTTCGAATTGCCAGTTACGATTTCTACCGAATATGTTGTAAATATTAAAGTACCATGAATAATCCGATGTTCTGGCATTCAGTTAATTTTTTTTCTAATCACTTTATAATTCATACGATATCATAATGAAGTTGCAAAATTACTTTGAACTAAAATGCAAACTATTTCGCGAACCACATTTTATAAAGTAATATTGACGTAATTCATGATTATATTCTTCTTGTTCTGGAGTACAAGAATATAGTTTGTTGTCCATAAATTAATCTAGAAAATTGTTCAACGAAGATATTCTGCAGAAGTACGTAATACTTCTCCGTCAGTTCTACAGAATAATATAATTTTAGCATACTGTCAAAAAAAATGTTCTCATGCAACGGTCCCTCGAGTTGACTATAATAATTAGCAAAACGTGTTTCACTTAATTCGAGAAAAAGTATATTAACATGTGTTGAAAGGTCAAAAGGACTAAAAACCCAAACCTGAAAATGTCTGATTTGATGTTAGGGTCAAAAGACAGGAGAAGAACTGTGAATAATGTTTTTTTTTCATTGCATGGGACTCTGAACTGTCCGATATTCTTGATATTCCGGCGAGGCCCAAGAAAACTGTCGTATCTCAAGAATTCTAATTTTGCAGGAGAAAGGTTTTATATGCCGAGAAAGACACTATTTAGTCTTAACCAGCCTGTTTTGTGAACCAAATTATTCTATTTTTTCTGTTATTCAAAAGAGAGGGGTGCGCATGGCCAGTATTGTGCTATCCGAACTCAAGGCCCACGTGGTTATAAATATTTTCCGCCCTGACGAAGCTCACAAGAGGCGAGGTGACTGTGAAACTCGCACGAGGTTTCAGAAGCCCGGCAACTAATCGCCTTGTCACAGGTTTGAGCTTACTATCATGTTCTTCGTCGAGGATTTCCACGGCGCTTTTCCGTCCATGCAACAATACACTTTTTTTCGCAGCATCGCTTTGAAACGCGGAGGCGAGTGAAGCAGACCACGTCTCATACTCGACAGCTGGTAAAGAGCTCAGGAAGCGTGTGTGGTTGAGAAAAGACGCTTCGGAGAGGCAGTCTGCTTCTACTTGGAGAAGGGGGAGGTGATGGCGGCGGTGATGGGGGAGAGCGAGGGACCATTCTGGGCAAACAAGCACTCTACTGGCTCTCCATGTCTCCGGCCTCGTTCTGTGCGCCACGAGATCGCTCTCCACGCGCCGCCCAGCGCACACTATACAGTGCGCCATCGCTAAGACGCGGCGACCCTCCTCCGCGTTCCCCCTATCATCTCCTACACAGTTTCACCTCAAACGTCACGCCCCGCCACTCCCCTTGCCTTCCACCCGGCGCTTCTCACAGTTCCTCACACTCCCATTCTCAGTCCCTCTCCCCCATTCTATCCGTTCCGCCTCACTTTTTCCTCCCCACCTCACTCATCACTACCTCCTCTCCGTCACCCCGCCCCGCCTTCCCCTACGCGGCGTCACCTCCTACCGTCCCCATCTCCCCCTCGCAGATCTTCATCCCGCTCCGCCCCACCTCGAACCCTCTTATCCCGTCCCGCCCTACTCCGCTCCGCGTCCGGCGTCTCCCGGTCCACACAGTTCCTTGTCGTTGCCGTATCGCAGGGTTTAATTTGTACCCGTCTTCGGCGCAGAAATCTGATCAGAAAACTAAATTGTTTAGAAATTACAAACGCTTAGAGTCAGGTGTTGTTTAAAACAAAAAAATATATCAGATAGTTGATAATGTTGTAGTGATAGAATTGTATTGATTAAAGATTAAACAAAGACCTTACCGCAATTCGCAAGGTATAAGAAACAATTTATATTTTTAACATGAATTTGAATTCATGCGAATTTGAATATATTCTTAGGTACAGGTAAAAATATATCCAACTAATTGAGATTCTTGCTCGTTAGGCAAATTTCAAACGCAGATTTTTTCAACGATTATGGTAGGACGAGTTTCCACGTCCAGGCCGATGGCAGTTGAGGTTGTAAACGGAATAAATGCGTCGTTACAGGTCTAGACTCCTTATCGAAGAGGCTGGTCCATGCAGGTGGTTTGGATCGGGAGGGTTATGATTTTATTTTTTTGAATTTTTTTTGAATTTTTTTGAAAAAATGTAGAAAGTAAAAAAATATAAAAAATATATGTGCCGAATGGAGGGACGTATAATCTGCACACGTTTTTTAGAGTCCTTTCTGGATACGTAAAGGTCTTCTGAGACACGCCTACACGCGTAATTCGGTATTCAGTTAATGTCTCTATTATTTCAGCCAGAAACGCGCCTCTGGGGCGGGCAGCGGTTGGAGCGGTTAGCATCGAGCACCAGAAACGTGTACCTCACTCACTCATGCACACCAGTAAGGTATTGTTATGAGTGTATCCGGGCTTCCCCCAACTGGCTTAATACAATTTCTGCTTCCGCTCGTAATGAGATGAGATTCCTTTATACGTTACACAGAACCCTACATCTAATACGTTTAGTAATACAGGATTTCATTCTCAATGGGAAATTTACATAATTAGTAACACAAATGTGGACTGCTACCCACATGCAATTCTGACGAAACTAGATTGTGCCCACTTAGTTGCTCTGACCATACATTTACTATTAAATCCTCGGGCTTTTAACAACTCTGTAACACATTTCCAAAATCTCGGATCGCTCGAAAAAGCCAGGCCCTCCAAAGCAGGAATAGAACCCTCCACCTTTTGTACTAAAGAACAGAACTGGTAAAAGAACTACGCGTCCCATCCATCCAAGCCGGAAACAACCATTTATTGCTCTTCCAGAAACAACGCCGATTAGGCATTTACCATCCGCAAGAACAGTCACTGAATTAAATATTACTATTTATTATTATTATTATTATTATTATTATTATTATTATTATTATTATTATTAATATATTGTATTATTATGACTCATTTGGTTCAAGATACTTCGAAATCCTACAGATGGCTTCACGAACCTGCCCCCGCTCGATAGTTCCAAGTGCCCAATCTATGTGCTCGCAGGCGCCCCTCCCCAGTTCCAAGCACTGAGCCTGAGGGCTTGGGTGGCCATGCTGCGGCGGTCACTGGAAATCCCTGGGAGGGGCTGATTTGCGAGCAGCAAACACAGCGAGCGACGGGGGTGGTGGGAGACAGCAGGGAGTGTGGGAGGGCAGAGGTTGCATGCACACCCCTGGGGGGGTAATACGCGGTTACGACACGCGATCCCGATCCTCGCGTACTAGGATGCTCCACGGTCCTTGCAGCACGCGTTTACGGACTACTCCCACCTGTGGAGCGCGGGGGTGCAGCTTCAGAAGAACAAGCGAATGGAAGAATCTTGATGCAAAGCAAAGTATACTCGAAAACGAACAAAACTGTAGAACCGTGTTTACAAAAGAGAGTACTGCGTCTAAGACCCCCAGGTACCACTCGTGAAGATTGTACACGGCGTTGGGACACGCCTGTGCACCTGAACTTTTCGATATCTCTGACTACAGAATTTAAATCCAATTGCTACTGCATACAATTTATCATGAGCAAAAGTGAGTGACGTCCGTTTTGTAGAGCATTTTCGTTCACTCTCTCATTCTTTTATTTTAGTCATTCTTCAACCGCTCTCGGTCGTTTTTCCAATGATATTATATCAACCAGTTTATTCATGAACTAGAAATGAGGGTCAATTCGACTTTCATTTATACTGCAAAATAAAATGACAATTAGATGGACGATGAGAGGATGGCATGTTCTTTTTCAGCGTAATCTCTCCCCGAGTTTTTCTTCACTCAACCATCGTATTTGTTTTCCAGTCTGGAATAGCCTCATTTTTTCACCCCTGATTCTCAATCATCTTTGTTACCCAAAAATTGTTCACTTCCGTGCTCGACAGCGCTGCATTCTGCCTGAGATGGTTCGGAGACGGCGGTGCGGATGAGAGGAAGGGAGTGAGAGCATAGCCGGTGGTATGGGGAACGGGGGCAGAGCAAGGTAAGGTCATGGGCGATGAGAATCAAAGATCTTACCACTGGAGACTCGAACGCCACAAGAGGGCTTCTGTCGTTTTCAGCAAAGCGGCTTTAAAGCTCAAACGCAAGGGCACTCTACAGCGAAAATATACGCCACCGGCGCCTTTATTCACTGTGATACGATGTAATCTTCGCGTCGTCGTCGCCGCTGTTACAGTACTGCTCACACCGTATCTGCGATCCGTGACCAATTGAAGCTTAGGAGGTTCACGAAGAAAATGACCTCTTTACTTTAATCACGATGTGAGCATATATTCTAGCTGGATACGAGCATTGGTTTAGTTGTTATAGTCCGACGAATCATATTTATTGGGGTGCACGCCGTGAGAGGTTAACAAACAAGTGCTCTAAAAGAGCAACTTTCTACCACCATCTTTCAAACCTATTTATCTGATTTTTATTTGGCTATAAGGCTAAAAAGAAAATGTTTTTCGGATGAGTTGTTTCCATCCGAGGGAGAATATAGTGTCTCTAAACGAGCAAATGCTTTCCAGTCCATTTTTTTGTATGCTTACCTCAAAATACAGTTGTGGACTAATGAAAGTTCTCTAATTTCGATAATATCAGAAATCATACACATTTGGAGTCAAAGTTGGTATTATTTATTGTCGACGATATCTGCAACGCGTCGCCACTCTAACAGTAGCCTTCAATTAATATTTCATTTAATATTTAGGTTTTTGGACATCAAAGCTTCATGGTGTGTCGTCGAAGACCAGGAATATGACACAAAACTTAATTGTATACTTCAATATAAGAAATGAGCAGTAACTACCACATATCAAAATTACTTCTTTGAAATAAATCATCTTTGGATACACAGTTAAATGCCTCAATGAAGTTGAGACACAATTAACGGCTTTCTTCTTCAAGTTCTTTGTTTCGCACATGCGTGTTGCTGGCGTCTTTACGTCGATTAAAAAAAAGTAATAGGCCTCACTTCGACGCTGTACAAACAGTGCTTAAAATGCAACGTTAGATGAGAGTGAACAAAAAATAGAAATCTTTGTCACGAATGAAGTATAGCCGGATGAGCGCCCCGGTTCACAAGTATCCACCGGAACCGACAATGAGTTCGGTAAAAGAAGGATCGGCTTAGCGCGACCTGCTCGTCTGCACGTCACGCCACCTTCCCAGGCTTCGTTCGCGCTGCCACGCCCACTTGTTGACGTGTAGCCGTGCCGCCCCCTCCCCTCCCCCGGCCAAATCCATTCCTTGTCTCTCGGCAACGCGTTCACGTGCGGTACCGCCCCGACCCGCCTTACATCTCCTCCACTCCAACGCCACCTTCACGCCAAGCCCCACCCGCCCCGCCCCTCCATTCAATTCACCAGCGAAGTATCCTCTGCGTTCGCGCAGCAATCCGTTTAACGCTGCCCTACCTCGCGATCACGCCACTTCCTCCCGCCTCGAACAAAGCCTTTTTTTCGCTGTCCGGGATACGTATTTTCTTGTGTCTCGCCGACACAATGCGCCCCGTCTCCGCTTACGCGCTGCCTCAACCTTCCCAGCTGCCTTCCCTCCCGCCCCACATTTCACGCTTTTGTTTCATCTTTTTGCGACCAGGGTGTGTTTTCCTTCTCACAGTTTCAGAGCATCTTCCCGAATTTCCCAGGAAATCATTTTTCTCCTGTCCCGTTACTTACGCCAACTTACTTCCATAATCTTTGTCCATTTTCAAATTTCTGTAGCCCAATACTATTTTGTAATTGATATTATCCCTAAATGACTAGAGTAAACGTCGCCTTTATCATTGTTATCAATAAACTCAATAGAAGCTTTTGATGACCTAAACTTAATGGTCAATGACCGTGAGTGAGAGCTGCAGTATTTTCTGTTTTCTCTAATTCCGCATTCTCCGTATTTCACATACAGTTTTTACTTTTTTTAGCGACAATTAAGTTAAATTGTGTTGCTTTTTTCGCTCACTTGCCTTGTCGCGAACAACGCAATGGAAATCGTTGGTTGTACAATCACAGATATAAATGTCAGAGAGTTTTCATGAATGTGATTTCATTGACCAACCACTACTACAGCTAACCTAATAATTAAAAATCCCTCAATAGAAATCTATTTTTTCATAGATGGGCACGTTTCCGTCAATTCGCGCCATAGTGCGAAAATGACACCAAGCTCCCCCAGGGCGCACTCCATCCACCCACCCACTCCGCCTCCCTCGGAGCGCGAGCACGGCGGGCGGTTGGGTGCTGGACGCGCGGCGCGAGGCGAAGCGGACCGCCACGTGCCGCCCGGGTCACAATTACCGGTCTATTTGCGACGGGCTGATTTCATTAGAAGGCGCTGTCGGCAGCTCGTACAGGGCGCGCGCCCTGGAGCCCGCGCCGCAGTGGTCAACCAGCTTCCGCCCGCCCGCACGCGCAGCGTTTGATCAATTAACACCCACATTCGAATTATTGAATTATATTCAAATCACATTAAATTTTGTAAAAAAAAATATATAAAAATATTATTAAATAGCGGATGCCGGGTGCACACGTGCAGGGTCGACCGCAGCTTCCGGGTGTCCCGCCCACTTCCGGCTGTCACGACTTAATTCGGGGTATCGCGAGTATCGTTCGGCAAACTGCTGTTGACCCGACCACGGCCTCTCTACCTACAAAGAGCCCTTTATACAAGGGCAGGGGCGGCCAATTTTATAGCTTTTCACCTCTGGGTATCACGGTTGAAATCCCGCCCACTCTACGTCGAATTTATGCAGCATTCAAAGCGTGTTCGCGACAGGTTCCCTCGGGATTCTGTCGTGTCCCCTAATTCGAATTGCTCCAACATTCATTTACTGACATTTTTAAAATTCCGTTACTTAAAATCGATCCAAGCTCTTTTGGCGGAGTAATTCTCCTTTAACGTACTAAGTCATCATCCCCATCGTGTCGTCATTCCCATCACAATCGCATTCGCCCACCACTTCGATCATCCCCTATCACCTGAGACCCATTTCTACCTCCGTGTAACAGAATAGTCAAATTCCCACGCCCGCGATATCATAATTATCTCATAGCTGACTCCCACCCTCCCGTTTACCCGACGACAGAGCTAATAATCCGAAAATTAGGAGGAAAGAGCACGACAAGTAAATGGTGGCACGAGACGATTCTCGGAGAGAAATCGATGGCGAGCGTAGGGTCCAATGGGATTAGCGGAGTTTTAAAAACCGGGTATCACAGGAAGGCATCAAACGCAGGATCACAATGCGCTCACAACTGAAGAACTTATTTCAAAAGCGATGTATCTTCATATTCATTGTTTTCTAGTTTTAGTATCAATATACTAAGACACATCTCCATCATACTGCCAAATATTGTGTTAAAAAATTCGTTTCTCATGTGTTAAACATATCCGCAAACAGTTGAATCCTAACCCCACACGTCATCATAACCCCATTTTCTCCCCATACGTCACATAGTTTTTTTTACTGTTTTTGACTAAATAAATATCTAACCTGACAGTAAATACTTTCTCTTCCTGAATAATTGTATTTCATAGAGGTACGTCACTTTGGGAACTAACTCTTGAATTGTGCTGAACCGAGTGCAGCCATGTCTTCTTTCCTTCGATCACGACGCTATCAAATCCACACTGTAACTTCACTATCTCTGCACGTCTTCTAGAGTTCAGTGGGAAATATAGTTATTCAAATTATCGTTCTCCATGTTGTCGCGGCAGTAAGTATAATTCTTCACGAAAGACATGATGAAGGATATGAGCCTAAATCTATAGCTGATTTGCCCTTGCACAGATTTTATTACTTCTGAGCGAATATTCTCTTATCCATTTTTGCCGAAAACGCTCATTTCTTTCTCTATTCAGAATTCAACTAGCAGACTTAGAGTAGGGATGAAGAAGTAAGAAAATGTGCATTGAATACATTCCTCCCCGTAGCACGTCACACACAGTTTTTATAATGAGATAAATAAATGAAAATAATGAAATATAATGAAAATAATTAATTAAATAATTAAAAATAATGAAAAATAAATGAAAATAAAAAATGAGATAAATAAATAGCAATTACAGTCAGATGCAGCAGAAAAGCATCCGTGTAGGTACATTCAGAAGATGCAAATAATGCATCATAATGTGCAATCTCTTTCAAATAAAATTGAATTTATCGAGGCAGCATTAGAGTGTGATCTCGGTCAAATAGATGTTCTTTGCTTTACAGAACATTGGTTATCTCATAATGATCTAAACACACTCCAAATTCCTAGTTTTTACCTTGCAGGATCTTATTGTAGAGCAAGGGAATCAAATAAAGGCCCTGCTTACGGAGGTTCGTGTATTTATGTAAGAAATAATATTGATTCTACCTTCTTGTCAGAATTCAATTTATATGCAGTTGAAAAAGTTTTTGAAATAACAGTTGTACATCTTACTACGCTCAAAATTATTTTACTTTGAATCTACAGACCTCCAACAAAGCAAGCTTTAGATTATTTCAATTTCGTAGAAAATCTAGAGATAACTCTGAACAAAATTAGTAATCTCTCTTTTAAATCCATTGTTGTATGTGGAGATTTCAATATTGATTTTCTGAGCGAATCCCACGAAAAAGAGCAGTTTCTCAATTTAATTCATTCTTTTAATTTAGATATTACAGTGAACGTACCTACACGGAATACTCTTAAATCACAAACAGCAATAGATCAAATTATAATTAACAAAACCACAACTAGATATGAAATAATAACGAATAATCTAGGTTACAGTGACCACGATGCACAAATTCTTACAATTACTAATAACATGAATACTGACACAATAAATAAAACACGCATGTGCAGAGCATATAATGAAAAATAAATAAACACAGCCCCTCCATGCCACGTTATCAAATCCACACCGTCCCTCCACGCCCACCTCTGGCTTGTGCCGCCCCGCCCCGCGGCCGCCGCAGAGCGCCTAGATCCGTCAGTACACAACCCCAACTGCTCGCGCGGAAGAGGCAGAGCGGGATGGCGTGTCTTCCCCTCGGTTGCAACTAGAGATGTGCTTGCACTTCGCTGCTGGTGAAGTTGCAGCCGATGTCTGGTAGAGCTCAGTAAGTCGGGGCGGTGCCTAGCTTATTACGGCGAACGCGCTAGCTATGCACCTGCATCTTTAGGAAACGGAATTCAAATATCAGCCTCTTGCGGAATATGAGGAGAACAAAGCGAGATCATGGTACGTTTTCTCGGGGGCTTGTCACTTTCCTTCCCTTATACCATTATTACTGCGTCATCATTCACATATATCGACATCATTATCACCTCTCGATCAAATCTTTCATCCTTCCGAGATATTGTTACAGAGACTACACTGACGTTTACCACTACTAACAAGAGAACAGGTTGACACTACTGATATATTAACGTTGGCAAATCACAAGTCACTACTTGCGCCATCCCTCGGAGCGCGCCGGCCCGGGGCCTACAAGCTTACAGGCGCGGCGCGACGCAACCCTACGGGCGCGCCCGCCACTCCGGCAACGGAGGGATGGCGATCAGGTGCCCCGCCGCTTCTTTGCATCTTGCAATTCGGCGCAGAACACAAAAATTACTGAAAATGATATACTTATTATTAACATCCCAAGACTTTTAAGAATATTTTTAATACATTATGAATTATGATTTTAATTTATTTTCATTAAACTTATTGTATTGTCTCGTGTAAAAACGTATACTTATTTCCTCGATGACCCACAAGCCGAAGCACACGAAGAGGAGAATAACGAGTTAAAAAATATTAACGATGTGTAAATTTTCGACAGCAACACTACAGGTTCGTTATCTATAACTTGATATCTTAAGTCAAATTACGAGTATAAATGTCACTGTATCAATATAGAAATTAAAGTCTCTACACTTCAAATATCGGAAGCAATGACATACCCCTAGTTTAACCACCATGCTCCCACGGCAGTGTTCCTGTAGTGCATTGAGCGAAATCTTTTTGAAAGGAGATTTAGAGTTAATGAATCCCAACGGAGAAAATTAACTATTTAACAGCATGAAATTAATAATATGAATTACTGCACTTTCACAATAAAATAAATGATTTTATAAATATGTAATTTACTAAATGAAAGTAAATGACAACCTTCAAATATGATCATGTTTATTCAACTCATTCCATTGCTAACATCATAATTACACAAACATTGAGACACATTTAGCAGTATTGCAAAGGGAATCGCGAAGTCTTCATGTCTTGCGGTCAAGAAACTAAAGGGAGTGATTTGCGGTGAAAGCAGAAAACGAGAAAAAATGGCATCAGCTTGGGCGTAAAAATTAATAGAAAACATTTTGCTCAATCATTTACTTTCATAACAGCTGTCTCCGATAGCGTGAAACGAATCGAGGCTAGTAACTACACGCCACTGGCAGTTTAAAAACGCAATTTGTATAACTTGCTTCGGACGATGACGAATATGTAACAGCTCCATTTAAGAATCTGGAATTAAGTGTCCGCATGTATCATACTAAGTGATTGATGTTTCAACGAGAGAGGCTACGTTGGTGCACTGCAAAAGTATAATTTGTGAGGTTATAAATTATACGAAAGAACAACTAAAGGGAAAAACAATCATATTGCAATGTACATAATTTTCAATATCAGGCTTTCAGTTCATTCGATTTTTTAGATACGTGCTGCACAAGGCGATTTAGATCAAAAACCAAGGCAGATAACACAAAATCCACTAGATGACTGTCCAGCATGAGAGGATTTTGATCGCCGCGACGTCACGAGCGAAACACGCTCGACCGAGAAAACAAGAGGGTTACCTCTCGGTAATTGTGACTCCTACAGTTGACGTACGATTTTAAGTGTAAAACAAAGTTAAAGACGCCATGCTTAAACTTCAAAAAGAAGAGTACCCACTATGTGAAATAGTGTGATGAAGGGACCCTTACACCAGGCTGGCATAAATAGCGAGAATCGTATTCCTGCTACAAACTCAGAACGTGAAAGAAACAAAAGCGTCGTTGATACCCTTGTTAAAGAAACGAGCAATTTTGATGGGGAAATATTTATTTACATTTTTCTGATCCATAGTTTATAACCTTTATTAATGAATTGCGTGTTGATACGGAATCATTTTTATTAGTAAACGTCGCTGTAAAAAATAAATTATTCGCTTGAAGGCTTTCCAATGTTTGTTGCTTAGGTAGTTAGACCTTCAATCTGCAATGCTATGGCTTATAACTTGTCGCCTCTACCTTCCACAACAGTAGTAGTGAAGGAATGTCATTCCTCTTGGTTTGTGAATCAGCCCATCACGAACCCAGGACGCACGAACTTACGGTGCTGGATGTGAAATGTTCCAGCGAGTACGATCGAGCAAATGGTACGCCTTGCAGTCTTTTCATACACACAATACACACTACTCAAACATTTTATGAAAAAGCATATCCATATTTTTCGCGCTAACGTAACTAGTACGGCGATTTTAGGAGTTACTAAAAATTGGAGGGGGAGAAAATTATCTTCTAAAAATAATGGTATATTTCCAAACGTTATTCACATTAAAACTTTAGACATGTTTGGAGGTTTTTTTCTTCATCATTCCTTTTTCGCAGGTAACGTGGTAAACACGACTTAATGACTATTTTCCACGTGTGCCCAATGGATGTTCATAAGCGAGAAACCAAACCACCGTCCGAAAATCAACAACGTCAAGCGTTGATTCAGCCCCGCTCCTCTACAATTGTTCGATGGACGTCCATCCGGCGTCTCCCGATCGTCGGCAGAACTCGTCTCCTCGCCGCCTAAATCGATTAATATCAATCGAGCCTCACAACGAGACCCGGCGAGTGGGCATGATTACAGTGCGACGGGCGTGAACTACACGATCAACCTGCCCGCTCAGCGCCGGGCAATCGACGGACGATGCGCAAGTTAAATTCTCGGTGGCCGCGGCGCCCTTAATAGTCCAAATTGAATGAGGTTTTCAATCAAGAGTACTCCTCGCCTTTTGTGCAGCGTGAGTTTCCCACCACAGCTTGGCTCGTCGAAAGATACTGGTATTGTTTTTTAAGCGGATTGTGCCGGTAAGGACCGGGATTAAAGAACTTGAAGTTTTAAAGTCCATTTTCTGATGCCAAATCACTTACTGATTGACCTCCAGTTTCAAATGCAAATTATAATACTAAAAAAATTGTACCTTAATCTCATACTGAGTTAATATTGTTCGTAGATTGAACTCTATATAACTAAAGATTTTTGTATTTTTCATTTCTTGCCGTTTTTTACTGTTATTTAAGAGAAAACTAACTTGCACATTAGGTCTGATTCATTAATATTGTAATGTGGAGCGGGAAATAGGGATTCATTTCGATCACACCCCAAGGATGGGCCTCAGAGAATGGAGTAATTATTAGGGCGGCTCGGGTGGGAGAATAAGGGACGAGAGAATCTCTTTAATCCGCCGCTAGAAAAAAGTAAACGGGTTTAACGATCACACGCTCGTTCAATGGAATCTCATTCATTATTTGATCACGTGGCTTCCCAATATTTACAGAATGTTAATTTCACAAATTCCTCTGTGTTAGTACATCATTTAACTAAAACTTATCCAATCCTGTCCTGAATTGTCGGCATTGTCAATACGCCTTCACAACTCCAAAAAAAAAAAACGAAACTCGCTATATTTTCACAAGATAATTTCGAAATAGTATTAGATATACTTATTACTCAGACATTCTCAGAGTTACCTCTAACTTATACGGGATTAGAATACATTGTTTCCAGATAATATACATTTCGCAGTCCTAAAACGATAACACGAACACGAATCCGCGTTAAAACTATAACTCAAATTATTATATGAACACGTACGGCGGCAAAATACAAAGCTGGTTTCCAATATGTTTAAAGAATAATCGAATATCTAAGTATTAACCAAAAATTAAATTCCTCTGAACCACCCTACGTCGATCAGAGTGCTACTTTTCTAGAAAACGAGGCCAAAAAATCACGAGGGCTGTCTCGTTACTGAGGATGGCGGGCGGCCAGCGGAGGCGCCGGACGCTGGCTTCTGGGCGCCAGGCCTTTGGTGCCGCGGGCAGCGGCGCGCATTAGAAAACATGAACCAATTTTTGTGCAATCACGAGGCGCATCGCGCTCCGCTGATCGCCCCGGCGTCAGACTTGGGCGCTCGCCATCGCGACCCTCCGGCGCCGGAACCTTTGAGAGATGGCGCGCCGACGCGAAACACCGTGATAGTGTCCGAGTGAAGAGAAACACGTTAGGAGCAAATGAAGGTGTCTTGTCTCGGGAATAGTAAATGAAAGCCTGAGTGTTTCAATACAAACTAAACCACTGGTGCATCAATAGTATCTACTTTCTCGAATTATTTGTGTCTGTTACATTATATTCCAATATTGCAACTTGTCATCTACCAACACTTCAGCGTTAGATGCGAAGCCAGGACATCAGACACCTTTAATTTTTAATCAAAAAATTTAATCAAAATCATAATTTTACATAAACACATTTAATAAAAGTCGTAATTATATTGAAAATGGCACTGCAACTGTTGAATTCTGTATTCTTAGGAAAAGGTTAAAGAAAAAATTGTCAGTAATGGGATCTGAACTTCAAGGCTTCGGTTTCCGGGTTCAGGTAACCGACCACTACGCCATGGTGGTCGCTCGAAAATTCAGCGGTTACGACGCATCCTCAATATTGCGGTGAATTTGACACCAAAGATGGAAAATTATAAAGATTATAGTAGAAATTTCGCAAAAACTATTATAATATTGTGAAAAAACACTATACATGAAATTATTTAAAGATCTAATATTAAGGAATTGATTACGTTAAGAAAGAAATATCTGGTTTGAATATTGAAAATTATTTTCCCCAAAGAAAGTAAATTTTTGCCCTTTTAGAATTCTTGAGAAAGATACAGTTTTCCGGAAGAGGCAGTGGCATAACCAGCGTACAGCAGTAAGGGCACGTGATCTGAGCAACTGCTTTTTCATTGGAGGTAGAGGATATTTCGGCGGTTAAAAATAAAATACAAAATTTTCGACGTGACTGTGGGACGAAGAAAGTGCTTGAACCAGTGTAGTGAAGAACATCACATTTCAAAAGATGTTCGAAAACATTAACTACAAAGAATCAAATTTTATGAGAAACTACAGATTTTAAAGAACTTAATGTAATATACCTATACACTTTCATATGCAAAGTTTCAAAATGTAGTGAATTTTAATCAGATTTCTAGATGAAAAAATAACATTAACGTTTTACAAGAAATCATATTCTGTGTAGACTATCTGGTTATAAAATACATTTAATTTAACGGAATACGCAACGCGAATTACAACTGGTACTGCACCCACAATGCAGTACTCTAACAATTTTGAACATTAGAAAAGGTTAATTAGTTTAAAATATACGCACACTGCAACGCATTATTCAAAAGGAGAAAATTGTGTGTAATAACACTGAATGAACTTCTTAGGCGATTTTTCTTCAGTGAAAGTGTGATTTCCCACATTTGTATGCTTTTTAATCTCTAAGGATTATATTGTTTTCTGTAAGTCATCTGATGAGGGTTATAAACAACAAACAAATCAATTTTTTTTAATCTTTTATTTACTGCCTGTGCAATTGTGATAAAATTTACCAATTGCATTTCACGTTGCGTATTCCGTTTAACTAAATATATTTTATAACCAGATAGTCTACACAGAATACTATTTCTTGTAGAACTTTAATGTTATTTTCTCATCTAGATAACTAAAATATTATTTAATGTAAGTTTCTAATCGTGAGTCTAAATACTCTGCCATCTGCAACTGGGCAGAAATATTTAAACCGGTGTACTCTCAGGCAACCATTTCACCCGCTGCAGAAACTAAGAGAACAACTTCCCTCCAGTCACAAGATGAATTTGCACCATTAGCACAATTTTAGTTTGGTTGCTCTAAAAAAAATCAAGAACTCATGAAAATATCACACTTTTCTCATAACATAAATATATTTTCATGAACACAAAAATTCATTATTAAAAATAATCTGACACGTCTGAATAAGTTTCTTCCGTTTTATTATGGATTGAATAAAATTTCAGGGAATAAAACTACTTGTCGTAATCTAATTTAACACCGTAATCACGTTTCACAGCAGTAAATATATTTATCTTCATTAATACTGTAACTTTACAAGACTGCCTGCGTGATGGAGTATCTAATGTTTCCTTCAGAATATGAGATGGTCCTTGGTTAGATAATTCTGGAAAAAGACTGTCGTAACCTCTTAACTATGGTAAACACTTAGATCCGGTCTTCCAACATAAGAATTTCATATTTATAGGCCTATATGAAATATATAAATATTTATATATGAAATATATAAATATTTATATATTAAATATATAAATGCATTATATTTAGTTGATCAATAAGGAAAAATAGATAATTGTATACATCAGTTTTCAAAGTACAACTAAACAACAGCCTATCTGAATTTAAGAACACTCCTTCATAGTGTGAAATAAGAACTTAACTAATATTTTACTGCTCTAGTATCATCGGCCGTACCTCCTAGTAATTTCCCCTTCCCCAGGAATCAGCAGCAATATCATTATGGCCCACGCGTGCTTAAAACAAGAAGAGCGTGAAATCCGTTTGGAAAGTTGTCTGACAAATTATGAAGCTGTCTTCTACCAGCACGAATGGATAAACACAAGGTGTATCCATAAAAAGTCCAGTCTGACACACCTCAGTACTCGAAGCTATTGAACACGCTAAATATACTTTACAAAACTCGCTTAAGTGTCACTTGTTTCTAAAAAGAATAATAATGAGCATTGTATAAATATTTCTGGTCATTGTATTCGTGACAAAATTAGGAATAATATAAATGACATGAGAATTTTTTTGCATCTCAGCTTTCGGACATGAATTACGTCATCGAATGTATGGTGGGATTCTCAACACGCTACAGGAAGTTGCGTAAACTTTCAAGATTGTCGCTGGCAAGCAAATAGTGAAGAAAATTCTTTGCTCGAAGATAAGAACACATTTCAACGACGCGGTTGTCAGCTGAGCTTCTCCCGAAAGGATATCAAATTTTCTAGATCTTACATATATTCCAGCGTACATTTACGCACTGGAATATATATTATTATGTAAAGTACCAGAAAACATGAAAAAACGTATTAACAAAAAACAACTTCGGGTACAACTTCTGATAATGAAACCTTAACGATTGAAAACACGAAAAAGTTACTAAAAATATTCTACTACGACTGATGGTATCAGAAAGGTTTTCTGTTTCTTGTAGAGATGTGCTAAGAGAACTATATAAAGGCCTTACTGTAACTTCTATCACAAGGCACAACTAATGTCGCCTTTCAATTTCTTACTCAAAAACACAGAAAAATCTGGGCCCGAAGTCCATAAGTTGGACAATGAAACAACGCAAATAAACGTCAGAAATATAAATGAAACTAAAACACTGCGTCAACTAGAGAAGTATTACAATCAGTAAAATAACAGTAGCAGAATAACACAACTGTCAACATTCTCTCGTCAAAAATTTGACTGCCGTAAGGTTGGATACGACGATTTGTGCAGACCAGCCAACTCCAGGAGTAGTGCATTAACTGCCATTACCACACAGCTCTGAAAACAATCGGTTGGTCTCTAAAGTGGCCCGGGAGCGCGCCGTTTCCGTCCAAAGCCGAGCGTGCGCCACCGGCAGCAGGCGGACCGCCCTGAGCGCGGGCAGGAAGGGGGGGGGGGGGGATCGCTGGTGGGGCGTGCGGCTCCGGGTACCTGCCGTGTCCCGTTCTCGCTCCCGGTCGCCCTCGCGCTCTCGCTCCCGCTCCCGGTTGCGTGCGCGTTGCTCGTGCTGGGCCGCCGACAGGGCCAGCACCTTGCGGCGCCAGCGGTCGAGCGCACCGCCCAGGGCGCCCGACGACGCCATGGCCGCTTCACGACTCTGCCTGGGCCTCCGACTCCGCCTCGCCAGGCAGCGTCCCCGCTGCCGCTCCTGGCCGCTCCCGCGCTGCGTCCTCCTCCGCGCTGCCGCCACCGCCGCCGTCTCCGCCGCCACCGCCGAACATCGCGCGCGCCCGCTCACGCCTCTGCCGCCGCCGCCGCCGCCGCCGCCGCCGCCGGCGCTGCGTGGGCCCCGCGCGACCCGCCGCCGGCGCTTATCGCCGCTCGCTGCGGCACCCGGAGGATCGTACACCCGCCCCCTTCACTCAGGCGCGCCGTGCCGCGCCCCGCCCCCTTGCCCGTCCGCCGTACGCTTGTGGCAAGGCGTGTCCGCGCGCTTCTTGCCCGACGCGAGTGTCGTGTGTGCGAGGTGGTCGCGCGCGACGGGCGCACTGCGGCGGCGGTACGGCGACGGAGGAGCGGCGCCTCCGGCCTTGGGGCGTCGCCAGCGCCGCGACGCCGCCGGGGCCGGGGGCGGCCCGGGGAGGGCTTGGAGCTGGGGCTGGGGCTGAGGCCGCAGCCGGGGCCGGGGCCGCCCGCGCGCGTGTCGCCGCCGCGTTTGTCGCCTACTCGCGGCCGCCCCGCCCACTCACCCCGCCCTGGCTTCCCTCCTTTCGACTCGCGTAAAAGCCGCCGCCGCCGCCCTCGGTCATTCCTGGAGCGGCCTCAGCACGCTGGTGAGGGTGCGACCGTTCAAGGTCGGCCAACGCGCGCCGGCAACCCGACGCCCATCCCACGTGAGAGATTCGCTATCTATACTGAACGAAAGCCTCTGGCGATTGGATTCTAATTATAGGGAATAGGTATAAGAATTTTCCCTCCCGATCAACAGATTACGCAATAACTACGCACGTATTGACTAGTATCATCAGATTCCTGACACTTTCTTGAGATTAACCGTTCTATTTTACAAATGATTTATTGATCTTAAGGATGTCCTCACATAACATATAAATATAAATCAGTGAAAGAGAATATAATATTCAGAGATCTTCCATAAAATAAAATCGTATTATTGCTTTAGAGTTCTCCTTATTTTTCTAAAACCCTTTCATCTGTGAAATGAAATTGAATGTGATACGGGAAAAACTGAAGCCATGATGCCGAAGTTTATAGCTACATTTAGTTAACCAATCCCTTCAACCAGAGCTTAATTTGTAACAAAATTAAGAAGAGAGCTCATATTTCATTCTAGTTACTAGATATTGCACTGCTATTCACTCGAATAATAAACATAAAGATTTTTCATAAATAATATGGCAACGTTACAAGGCATTTATATTGTGTTATAAATTAACTATGTTCCAATCAAATACACTATTATTTTAAAAATTCCTTCAGTCAAGAAGTGAAGACGCGCCGTTCTCTCTAATTCCTCCAGCAATTAAACAATTTCCATTATTGTCGTGAACTGCGCCTGTATGTTGTCCATCTTTGATTATCATTTCATTCTTACATTTATTAATAGTTCATTCATTGTATTCCTTCGTCCTTAGGAATTCCACTTTTGACCGTTTCACATAGTAATTAAAACATTTTTTCTGTGTTTGAAAATGAATACCTCGATTGCTTCCTATTATGCTTCGGGTTCAGCCTTCTGTACGATGTCACATGACTTGCGCCCGTATGTAAGATTTTACAATTATATTTGTGAAGAGAATTCTTATGCACGTGGTTGAAATTCCATTTCTAACAGTGTTTCAGTATTTCCTCTGGAACATCGCGTCTCAATTAATGCATTTGATTTCAATAATTGACCTGATATACACAACGGTGTTTCGCCCTCGGGAATGACGCACTGTGTCCACTGTGACGCGCGCCGCCGCCGGCCTTCGCGCTCGTTCGCGGGGTTGCTAATGAAGCGGAAGGAACGGGCGCTGGCGGCGGGCGAGAGGTGGAAGCGCGCCGAGCGGGCCATGCCGCCCACTTCGACTGCACTACGCAACCGACCGTTCCTCCCCCTCCTCCTTCCACAGCTGCACTCCGTACTTACGCACACAACAGATTGTTTATTTCGTGTTTCCGGAATTGCTATGGTTGTTAGTATCGCAAGTGTAGTGTATGGTTTTATCACGGGACGAGGCAGTGTTCCTCCCCCGTTGGACGGTGAGACCCTGTACCTTCTTACACGTCGGGTTGCAGTTTTCCCCATCCTGATACTTTCCTACCAGCAGGGCACGTCTCACCGGCACACGCTCTGAACTCCCGAATTGTCACTCGAGATGTGTGGTAGTGTAGCGCACGTAAGTATAAGTGCGAATGAGTAAAGGATGACGGGACAAGGAAAAGGAAGAAAGCTAGTTGGACGTCCGTTTGTTTGGGTACAGCTCCGGCATTCGCCTGGTGTTGATCCGTGAAACCACGGAAAACTACCGATCAGAACAGTCGTCCACAAGAATTCTCCTCCATACTGGGAATATGTTGCAGCTGAATTTGCCCTAGACCTCTAGCAAGTGTCTAAAAATCAGCTACCGTCGGGACTCGAACCATAGGACCTCACGTTCAAAGGACCTATAGCAACATCAGTTGATACCCTGAGCCACCTAAGTTGGTTGCACTTCAGAGATTGAACTCGAGCCTAGTTTCGTTAATATAATTTTTACCTATGTCGGCCAGCGAGTCTTAATTCCGAATGCATCGGCAGAGCAAGCGTGGTTACTGTCGAAAAGGAATTTTGATTCGCAGTTGCTACAAGTCATGCACATGCCATAAATAAATCTTCGCCGACTTGGTTGGCTGAAGCGGTTAAACGCGTACAAATTCAGTGTCTTTATCCAAAGAGACGATTCAAATTCTGTCATAAATATGAACGTTTCTCAGTCGTCGCGGAGAATATTTTATTGCGAACGTATGAATCCAATTCCGCCTTCCTACAGCACTACGCAATTGCCATCTCATCCATCCCGCTCGCTTTAAATCTTACGAAACGTGCATCCGATTCCTAAGTGTTAAGGACGTCACCTTAATCATAGTGCCGAAAACCTCTGAAAACGATTGTTTCTGGACAACTGAAAGGCATCATCTATCCCGTACAAGTGAGTGTTGATGGACTCGAATGACTCACGTAATTAGAACGTGAACCGTTTCAGTGTTACTTTCCCAAACAACGAGGATTGGAATATAGTCTTCAGCAACAATGTTCGTCTTCTGGCTTTGGTACATATCGCAAAGGGTACCGCGTTAAGCGTCGACCGAGCCCCTCCACCATTCACTCCTCTCTCCTTCCCCTCCACTTTGCAACCGTACTCCACAGCCTCCGCTCACGTCAGAGATTTTGTGCAAATAATTTTTAACAAGGTCATCCAAAATTACCAGCTTTCGGAAAAAAGTTCCTTAAACAAACTCGTAAATTCCCGCAAGTTTTTAAATTCCTCCCGGAAACTTTCCATCTATCTTCGCAACAACTTAAAACAAAAAAGACGGAAACGGAACACTCTAGTGAACTAGTAATAACTGTCCAGTTTCACAATTCCATTATAAAGATTACCCGTATATAAATTCAATTAAATAATTATTGATCATTCTACCAGGACTTCCCCTATTTTATTATCTGGATTGTCCAGAATATGTTTTATTAGATGTTTTCAGTCAGCGCGTCTACATAAATACCTTCGCCCTTTACAACGAAACCCGCCGGTTCCTAGGTCACCATGCAGTTGAAGTGGAAAACGCAGTTCAAATGGCAAAGGCGACACTGCGGTCGGTATGCTCTTTCACTCAGCAATCTCGCACAGAATATACGCTGTGAGGCAGCACCTGCATTCCACTAGGATTGTGGTGCAGAGCAATCTAATGAACAAACTAAATTTAATTTCTCATAGAGCTAAGACAGATGAAAATTTAGCTCGAGATTTTCCCTCAAAATTGACATTCATTAAAGAACTTGTTCCAGTCAAAGAAGTATTGTCTTCCACAAACGTGTTGATTTACTTCATTTGATTTATTTGCATAAAAACTCGAGAAGTCGTGTGTGACGTATATGGGAGAAGCATAAATCGGAACATTTTTCCGTAAGCTCCAGAATACCTTCCACAACTTTTTATTACACGGAGTAGAATGATGAATACAAGTACCAACAAAGCAAGGTTAGGAAATGTGAAAAATATAAATTTTCACTCCCGAGTTATAGAAAATTTACTTGCATCTTGCATCGGTAAAGGAATAACAGATTTGATTTTATAGTATTGCTAATAAAGTAGCAACTCACACCCCCTGCTCTACTCCTCTCGCAACTAACAAAAGGGGAGCTTAACAATACGTGCGCATAGTCAAGCAATATTTGCGTCCACACCGGCTAAGGTGGCTCAAGGCATCAACTGATGTCACCGCGCTGCCACAGCCCCGGAATTCCGAATCCAGATGGTAGCTTTCGACAATAGCTAGATAGCTAGGTCGAGTTCAGTCGCTGTTTCCAGAGGCATTCTGGTGACCGACTGCTCTCGTCAGTAGCTTTTTTTCTAAGAATACCAGGCGAATGGCGAAACAGGGCCCTAACAAACGACCAAGCACAGAGCGCGATCTTTCCTTCCTCTTCCTTGTCCTAACGTCACTCCTTACTTACACATACTTTGATTTACATACATGGCACTACTACACATGTCAGCAGCTTCGAGAGGTTGTCCCCTGGTGGGAGATACCTGGGTGTGGAAACCCCCGCAAGTCGACGAGTAGTTCGGAGCCAGATCTCGCCATACAGCGGGGGAAGAACATCGCCACTCACGTGATAAAAAAAGCACTGCACTCACGGGACAAAAGACCATCTGGGTTGCCCTTGCTCGGAAACACGAAATAATCAATCAATCATTTACTTCCAAAAGCAAGACAAGGGGTAATGTCGACATTTGCTCAATGGATCAGGGAAACTGGACGAAAAAACTGACCAAGATAGGGGAATGCTGACCCTGAAGCTCAAGTGTATGAACTGTTACAGGCAATATAGTCTTTTGAAATTAAACATAACAAACAAATGATTGAGAGAATAAATATTATTTTCCCCTCTTGACGGTCAGTATTGTCTATATATTCACTACAGTGGGAAAAACCCTATACATATATATTTGAGAAGAAAATTACATGACAAATATGACATGACAAATACTACACATGTCATGAAAATTACATGACAAACACTACACATGTCCGTATACGAAGAAGAATTAACAGAGAATGAGAAGTATGGCTTCTGGGGTTCCGCAAGCCAAGCAGCACGTGCGCACGTTCCCTAAAACACCGGAATCGTTCCTCGAAGAGAAGCATGTAAATCGGATTTAAGCGACAACCGACGTCGCGGAACACCAGTTTGTAAATAGAGGAGGATTCGGAGTATTTGTTTATTTCTTCATTTCCTCAAAACGCGTTGAAATATCATAGCATTCACACTCCCAAGAAACGCCTATTATGCCGTTAACAGATTACTTCTCTTTTCTTTCACGCTATTTACAACACGAAGAGAAAGCAGAAACTCACACATTCGAATTGTGGAGTCGGGAGCACCCCCTCTCAACTCCGCTTCGACTTCGCGCCGTGCGTAATCGCAGAATACGCACTTTGACGTGCAAGAAACACGATACCGACGACCCTACAGCTTCATTGCGGCACCGCGCCAACTAACCGACCGTGACTCGCGGCTGGCCCGTACACCAACGTCTTTTTTTGCACCCAACAAGTGTCAGAATGATTGCTAGATGTGAGTAGTTAGCACCGGAAGATCTCAAAGGAGCAGCCGTTGACAAAAATTACTTCAGAGATTTGGAGGATTGGTCAATAATGTTTTTTTAAATTATTTGCTGCCATACGACTCATGTAATGAATTTATTGAAATTTGTCAGAAAATATTCAGCCACTTTGCCAAATCTGTTGTCATGGGGAAAAAGTTATAAAGTCAAAAATCTTAGTTTGGAGAAAACAAGGGTTAGATTATTGGGCCGTATGCTGTACTAAGCCGATTAAGCTACATTTCCCAACGATTTTTGTCAGTAAGGACGCAACGTGAATTCGGTCGTTTTATTATAATAAAATACGAATACTTAACTTGTAGTGTCAGAACTTAATCCAATTTCGCGAAAAATTGACTTAACTTTAACCGCGATCACAGAAATAATGTGTAAAAGAACGACTGTCTAGCTTAAAAGTTAAGCAAATTATGTTTCGAGGATAATTTTCATGCAGAAACAGCAATGGATGTATTATTCACCGAAAACTTTTCACACTTCTTCCTGACGCAGACTTCCTGTTGTCATCTTTTTGCAATTGCAGTATATAAAAAATATAATTCCACTACAAAAATTTCAACATCATAAATGCAATATTCTACTTTAATAACGTAACCGCCAGCGACTCTTTCAAACAATACGAAAACTAAAGGTGGCGCAGGAGCTTTGAGCTGCGTCCAAGAACGCGGAGCTGTAGCGCGTGGATTCGAGTCTCGCGTCAGTCTTCTTTTTTTTAACTCAACGGGGAGTGTAGTATTTCAAATAATTTTCTCTCTGCTCTCGCAGCAGTAAGTCGATTCCATCACGAACAGCACGATACAAGGGATAAAAACCAAAATCTGTAGCTGATTTGCATTCATTAAAAATAGTTTATATTACCCCGAAGCGAACACTTTCGTATCAAATCTTTCTCAAAACGCTCGTTAGGACCCCGTCTTCATAATTCAACTTAATATGTGTATAAGCAAGGATTGAGATCCCAAATCTCTAAACACCATGCATCAGATTGCACTCCTTCCCTTAATACTCGTATATCACAGTTTTAAACTTTCTTTTTGGCATCAGAGAAAATAAAACAGAGACACCATCATTATCAGAAATGAAGGTAGCATTCTCCAGCTAAGGGATTCGTAAGTGTTCGTAAACCCGTTCCTGACGCCCAGTACCAGTGCACTGCGCATTCTCGTTTGCCACCGACCTGCCCGCGGCGGCGATCCCAGTGGGTGGGAGCAAGTGACCGCGCGGGGCGGCTCTCCTGCTTCAACAGAAGGTGACTGGGCGAGTAAACTGAAAGCGGAGCGCGTTGTACTCGCTCGCGTCCGTGCCGCCCCATCGCCGCCGCCGCCACCGCCGCCGTCCGTTGAAGCGACAGGCGGCCGGCCGTGGCGCCGCTCCCTGCCACCCCAACCTCCCGCGCGTGCCACGGCCTCCGCGAGCCACCCGAGACAGGAACACAGAGCGTTTGAGCGCGTGGGTGGCCCACTGGATGCCCGCCCGCCCGGCCAGCCGCCCGGCGCGAGGAGGAGCAGCGCTTGTGCAAACACTCGCGACCCTGCTCGCACATAGTTGAACCCTTCGCAGTGACACTGGCAAAAAGTGACATTCGTGTATTGGAGGGTAATAAATGACTATTTAAGAGCATACTGTTTGAAGCGTGAAAGCAGGGAAGAATAACTATATTTAGCGGTCAAAGCCACTCAAGCAGAATTTGTCCATGCACATACTGAACGGATTAAGGGAAACAGAACAAAAACTGATTAAGATGGAAATCAATCAATGCCCCACGAGTTTCCATCTTCCATCGATATGTTTTTTGACGATTTATAGTATATAGAGTGATTTACTGGGGTTTAGGTAGGCGAAAGACCACCCCATTGAATGATAGAATAGTCGGAATATTACTTGACTTTTCACATTGTGTTATTTAGTCTATACTATTTTTATCTTAATTTAGTGACAAAAATATATTTGATTGTTAATTTAACTGCATTTTTCAATTCTTCTT